>VVHJ01033618.1:0-15135 GCA_015107715.1 Tylochromis polylepis
TTGTTCAGATGTGACAGTTTCAACACTCGCTCCCTTTCTTTCCTTGTTCTCCTCAGGTCTGTGTGTGCTGTGTCCCAACAGCAACAACTCTCTGTTGGCCTTCCCTGGGACGCATTCAGGCCATGTACAGATTGTGGACCTTGCCAACACAGAGAAGCCTCCAGTTGACATTCCTGCCCATGAGGGGGCACTGTGCTGCATAGCACTCAACCTTCAGGGCACAAGAATAGCTACTGCATCAGAGAAAGTACGGACTTTAGTAAATTAAGTAAAGTTGTAAAGTAGTAGTAAAGGGACACTTCTTCAGTTGTGTATTTTGCTTTATTTCTTACTAACTTGTGATCTGTGTTGTATTTCCACAGGGGACACTCATTAGAATTTTTGACACATCTGCAGGTCAGCTCATACAGGAGCTAAGACGAGGCTCACAGGCAGCTAACATCTACTGGTAAGTGCTTAGCACAATGCCATAATGCTAACAGCATGAGAAACATGTCAAAATGATTAAATAATAAGCTAGCTAGCAAGCTAGCTCTGTCAATTTGGAGGGTAGTTTCTCTACTCCGAGTCCCTCTTGAATGGCTGAACTTCTTACCCTATGTGTAAGGCAAAGACCAGCCACCCTTCAGAGAAAGCTAATTTCTGCTGCTTGTATCAACAGTCTCGTTCTGTGGGTAGGAACATAGACTGACCAATAAATCGACAACTTTGATTTTATGCTCAACTTTTTGTTCATCACAACGGACCAGTACAATCCGTCTGTCAATCTCCCACTTCCCTCACTCGTGAACAAGACTCCAAGATACTTAAAGTCCTCCACTCGGGCAGCAGCTTGTCCTTGGCCTGGAGAGGGCACTCCACCCTTTTTTTGGCTGAGAACCATGGCCTCAGATTTGGGAGTGCTAATTTTCATTCCTATCACTTCACACTCTTCTGTGAACTGCTGTACTGTGAGCTGGAGGCTAGCTCAAGGCTAAGAGAACCATGTCATCTGTAAACTGTAGAGACGTGATCTTGAGCCCACTAAAGTTGTCTGCAACCTGGCTATGCTAGAAATTCTGTCCAAAAAAATTATGAAAAGAATCAGAGAAAAAAGGCAGCTCTAGTCAAGGCTCAGCACCCACTGGGAATAAGTCCAACTTGGACTTAACAATGTAGACCAAGCACTCGCTGTAACTGTACAGCTAATCATTTGTTCGCAGCAACAAGCCACACTCGAGAACCTGGCATAGACCTTTCCAGTAGATTAACTAATGTGAGCCCCCTATAAATGCCCGAATTGGAGTACGCTCTCCAGTGCCCCTCCTTGAAGATGGGAACTACCGCTCGGGTCTGCCAGTTCAGAGACATGATCCCAGATCTCCATGTGACGTTAGAGGCATTGAGACTTGATATTCCCAGCCTCCCTTGGAATGCTATTGAAGTTTGCTTGGATGTGGGAATTGAAGATCACAGACTGACAGCTGCTCCCAGCGCACCCTCACTATATGTCTGAGTACACCAGGCCTGAGCAGCTTCCTCCCCCACCACCTGATCCAACTCACCACTAGGTCTGATCAGTTGACAGCTCCTCTCTTCACTCGATCAGTCATCAGCCATGCCTCTCCAGGTCTCACTGTTGTTGCCTATGTGAGAGTTGATGTGTTTTAGTTAGACAGTTGGGTGGGGCAACCTCCAGCACTGCACCCAGAACTGCAAGAAGGGTGGCTAGTGTGAACTGTCATTCAGCGCAGAAGCACAAGTGCCAGTCAGGACATATACCCGACTGGAGGTGCAGCGATGCAAACCTGTCGTCAACTGGGAAACAACCCCAATACACAGGCAGCGAGCCAGGGTACCCATCGCTGCCCATTGCCTTTTACTGAGGGCAACTCCAGACTGGAACACAGCTCCTGTTCAGGAGACTGGTTCTAGTGCCCAAGCTGTGCATTGAGTTGAGCACTGAATATATCTAGCCAGTGCCTTTCACCCTAACGCACTGGCTCGGGGTCCTTTCCCACCAGAAAGGTGAGGTTCCATGGTTCCTAGTCTAGCCTCTATAACCAGGGATTGGACTGAACAGGACCCTTGACCACAGCCCAAAACATATGGCATATGGTGCCTCCTGCAGGTGATGAGCCTACAGAAGGGAAGTCCCATGTAATTTGGTTTTAGGAAGAAATCAGGGTATGGGCTGTACTGTTTTGAAAGCTTTAACTATATCTTTCAATACCTGTCTCGCAAAGCTTTAATGGAATGTACTTACTGTATAGCACACTCATTAATACAGCAACCGGTTTGCATGCTTTACTTTGTCCCTGTTTATCTGAGTTACTGAAAGCTTGTTCTTTTCTCGGTTTGCTCTGTCATTTCAGCATTAATTTTAACCAGGACGCGTCCCTCATCTGTGTGTCCAGTGACCATGGCACAGTGCACATATTTGCTGCAGAGGACCCAAAAAGGAACAAACAGTCGAGGTCAGTCTTCCCTTAAGTGTTTCTTTTTTTCTGAACTTAGGTGATGTGAAGAATCTGCATAGTAAATTACATCCAATGCAGTGTCATAAACATAAATCCAAAAACGGCCTGTTTAACCTTGTCTCTGCAGCTTGGCCTCAGCCAGCTTCCTTCCTAAATATTTCAGCTCTAAGTGGAGCTTCTCCAAGTTCCAGGTCCCCTCAGGCTCTCCCTGTGTGTGTGCCTTTGGAACAGAGCCCAATGCCGTCATAGGTAGGTGCCAGACACATGTGATACTTTCTGGAATGTACAACTCGTCGTCTGATCATGTAACAGTGGTTGACAGTAGCAGATGAGGACACACACACACACAAATCTATCAATTATTATATTCTTCAAATATTTTTTTTATATTTACCAAACCTGTTAAACAGAGCGAATACTTTCTAACACAGCTTTTCCGAACATCCTAGTTTGATTTTGGATGTTTGCATTTTATTTACTTTGCACACAGAAACAAGATTATCCCCAATACGTCCACCGTGTTTCACTCTGGGGGCAGTGCTCTTTAGGCTAGATGCCTCTCCCTTCTTTCTCCAAACATAAGCAGCGTCTCTGTGGCCAAAAAGCTCTAGTTTAATCTCATCTGACCAAAAGACTGAGGAGGGGTAGTACTGATTTTAGTCTGTCAGTTTGGTTCAGTTTAACACAACAGCCCTGTTAGTGCATATGTTTACTGAGACTGGATGTCTATAACAAAATATCGTCTTAAAATTTATTTTCATTGTAGGAGCTAATCTGATTTTACCTTTGACAAATATCAGCAGTTGCTTCGCTTAGCTCTCTACAGCTTTCTTTTAAACACGTTTATGTTGCTCTCTGGACTTCTCTGCTTTCGTCCATCTGCTCCTCACAGTCAGGGGACTCACTCCACCTTGCATGTTGTGATCTGGGTCCTCTGTCTAAGCTCTCTTTCCTCTTCCTACAGAAAGTTTGGTCTTCCAGATTTGCTCCAGTATCAGACACGTTAACATTTCCTCATAGATTGTAGTTGCACAAACGACTTCAGCTCTAAGCTTTTCAGCTGAGGCTCAAGTGCTGTTCTCATTAAGAAACAGCTAGATCACACACATGTGGCTGTTCACATGTTTCAACCATGGCCTAATCCATGTATGAAAAACTTGCTTTAAGTGTTTAGTTCTTTTATCTTCAACTGGTTGAGACTAATGTAGTCAAAACAAAGCCCTTAGCATCATAATGGGTGTTCAGGGTGCCCTGAGGATCCTGGTTCCACAAGAACAGCTGAAGACTCTGCCTCACTTCTACTTTTGAAAATTCTAGAACCCATAAGTAAGCCTGCAGTCTAAAAGTGAAGTGCTATACTGGGATCATTTACTTCATATGATGAAATCTGTGTTACATGATTGGTGGGGCTGATCATTCAAGACTCTGTATGCGAGGAATAAGATGAACAAAATTGGGTGTTGTGGATAATTTGCAGTGATTTTATTTCATGTTGTGTCATAATGGCCAAAAACTGATACTGCATTTGGGAGAGCTCATGAGATTACAACAAATGGTAGAATTTGTTGGTCTTTTCTCACTATTGTGAGAGTGACTTGTATGGGCACAAAGCACACAATCAGTCACTGAGTTTTATTTGTACTGCTACTTCTCTGGCTCTCTTCCATGGCGTGTCTTTGTCCTGTCTTCCTTCCCTCACCCCAGACTGGCCATGGTAGATGGCCCCGCCCCTCCCTGAGCCTGGTTTTGCTGGAGGTTTCTTCCTGTTAAAAGGGAGTTTTTCCTTCCCACTGTTGGCGAAGCGCTTGCTCATAGGGGGTCATATGATTGTTTGGGTTTTCTCTGCTTTCTCTGTATTATTGTAGGTCTTTACAGCATCTACATCTTATGTTATGTAATCTTACACATTTTAGTTTGCCTACTTTTGCCTCTTTTCCACTAGAACCCACTAGGCCTGACTCAACGCTGTTCTACTTGTTTGTAGCTTTCAATTATAATTGAGTACCACCTTGGGTCGTTATAGCAAGGTGGACCATTTTCTTCATTGCCAGATTTTAAAAAAATGGCAGGTTTGAATCTTGTGATGGAGGCACTCTCATGACTCAGTGATGTCACTAGTAGGTACCTGGTAAGGTGCTACCACCTAATGGAAAACACTTAAAGCCGAGTAGAGTCAAGTAGATCATAGTGGAAAAGAGGCCTTTGTGACTTTGGCTGCCATCATCTATTCACCTTCTATTCCTGGAAACACTCTGATTCACTGAGGAGCAGTGTTTGGGCCTGTCATGTCTGTCACTCATGAAAAGGCAACATTTTATAATTTTTGTAACTGCCTAATCTGACATAGTACCATATGGTGTATTCTTAGTGTGATATTGGTAGAAACACTCATTTTTTCTTTTATTTCTCCTTCTCTTCAATTTATAGCTATTTGTGCTGATGGCAGCTACTACAAGTTTCTGTTCAACCAAAAAGGAGAGTGTTCCAGAGATGTGTACGCCCAGTTCCTGGAGATGACCGATGAGAAAATATGACCTTTGACCTCTTTTCAGACTTCCTATTAAACAGCCCATTTTTTTTTCTTTACACTCTTTTTATTTTCAAGGCAGTTAGAGAAGTCTTTTGTTTCACTTCTCTTTATCTTGACAGACTCCGTAAAAAGAGCATCAAATGAAGGGAGAACGGAGAAAAAAAAGGAATTTTTTTGGGGTGGGAGGGGGCCTCAATGGTGGTTGGCTGGAAGTATGAACAAGTGATTCAGATTTCATCGATCTGCACTGAGGGACATGGATGATTTACTCCTAAACCAAACACAACGGGAAAACAAAAGAGGAAGTTATTTTTTTGAAAGGACAACTTGCCACTTTTTAAGACGTCTTCCGGGGAATTTACAAAGGATGGCTATTTTTAATGACACAGATGATTCTGATAGTTAGAATGAGAATATAGAGATTTTTGTCAACTAACACCACCTGACCTAACAATAGGGAGTGCCTCTGAAACTGGAGAGAATCTATATGTGTGCACATGTTGTTGTCATATATATATATATATATATATATATATATATATATATACATACAAGTATTTGTGTATACTAGTGTACCATACTAAGCGTTTGAAAAGCAGGATCAGAATGAAGATGACTGTTTTTCTTCACTTTGGTCTTAATTATATGCAGAAACATCTAGAGCCCCGAACAGATCCTTCATTGTGAAACGCCACCTTAGTATTACTAGATTTTCTTATTGTCATTGTATATACACAACCTGCCAGACTGAACTTCCAATCACAAACTGTACAGAATAGTAGCAAAAGAAATCACTCGTCCTTGACATTGTGCAATACATAATTTCCTTTTTTTTTTGTTTTTGTTTCGCAGATTCTTCTTTTTTTTCTTTTTTTTGTAATATATTTGCCTGATCAACATGGCTTAAAGAATTTGGCATTTTTGTAAATATAGTTATCTACCTTCTTGTTGAGTGAAGAGTGATACATAATCTGTACGGTAAATGTGAAGCTATAGAACACAGCTGGTTAGCTTTAGCTTAGCATAAGGTCTGGCTGAAGGTGTCGAAGTCTGTCAATCAGTGCTTTTCAGTTTATTTATACAAAAGGGTAAAAATAACACGTTTTGTCACTGTGACTCATACCACTTTGGTTAGTAGTAGTAGTTTTGTTGCCATCTTGGGTTTTCCATTGGAACATATCGACATGTCAGCTTTGTTGACTGCTTGTAGCAAATGACATGACATTTTTGACTAGCACTGGCTAATTGTTCAGAGATGGAAAGAGGGAAAATGACTGGTTGTTATTAAAATAGGAGTTTCCCGGGCACTAAAAGTAAAAACAAAAGTTCCAGCCAAATTGATACTTTCACAGTTGGTATAGCCCACATTTTGCACTTGGATTGTAACAAGAACTAAATATATTCATTATCAAACTTAAAAAAAGGATGACAGAAGACTAGTTGACTGTAATTTCTCTGGATAGAAACTAGCATAGTTTTTCCTGTTTAATCTTATGCTAATTTAAGTTAACTGGCTTCTAGTCTTAGCATCCCATTTACCCTATAGATAATGAAGTCTTGGCATACAAGTGACTCAGCATTATCTCAACATTTTGATTATTTATTTATTTATTTAATTTGTTCCGTTTGTGAAAGCGAAGTCCTTTTCTTTTTTTTCAAACTGGGAGTTCAGTGAAAACGGTAATACTCTCAAGTCTGTATGGTGAATAAAAAGCTTTGGCTAGCAGCAGTTTAGCTAAGTGAAGCAAAAAGAGTGGAAATAATTAGCACAGCTTTGTTGAAAAGTTCACTAACCAACCCTCCTAAAGCTCACTAATAAACTCCTTATAGTTCAGTAATTGAGGTCATGCAACAACTTCAAGTGTTCAAATAGAAAAATTGTTTTTGCATGTTTATAATATAAAAAAATAAAGCTAACTTGCTGCTAGCCATAGTTTTCTATTTACCTCTAGAATATTCCGATCTTTTTGCAAAAAATATGTTTACCAAAATGCTGAAATGTTAAAAGTGAATGTTAAGTGAACAGGGAGCTTAATAGCCAAACAAATAGCTTTCCTTAATAAATAACAAAAAAACCCCAAACAAAAAAATAAAGTTTGCTAGCAGCAGCCTAGATCTACTGTAAAAACATTGAATATTTGCTTTAAGAATGCATTTGTATTTAATGTTTAGCCCAGTATGAATCAGAAATGTCCGTAAAGATCACCACATTGTTTTTGGTAAAAGTAACTTTTGTCTTTACCGCTTCACTCTGAAGCTAATTCAGCTAATGCAAAGTGCAGTGCTTTGTTGTTTGTTGGGTCGTAAACAGGACATCTCAGTGTGGCTCCAACTTGGTTGAACTTGTATAAGCAGCGCTGTTAATGGGTGCTTTTTCTTTTTTTTTATTTGTCAAGCTGCTTGACAGCATTTTGTTGATTCATTGCAAAAATTACATCATGTGTATCACTTTTTGGGTCGCATTGTACTTATGTAGGTGTAACGCTGAATATACACGGGACTTGGCGGGTACCGACTACAGGAGGGATGCTGCACAAACTGAAAAGCCAACCTGCTTCTTACACACTCAGAATGATTGTAAAACCTGCATTTAAATTTGTGAATAAAATTTTTGAAATTTTACAGTTATAATAATGTGCTGTTTCATGCCTACTGTAATGTGGAAACCAAATGTAACACACGGAATCTGTTTAACTGTCGACTATCTTACTGCTGTTTTTAATCACATCAGCACTGGCCCTGCCACTAACAAATATTTTAAGGATACATTTGCATACACAAGATAACAAGATCAGCATTTTCAACACAAAATTTACTAAAGTGTGGGAATTGGTAAGCCATAGAAATATGGATACATTTTTAAAAAAATTGTGTAACTTGAAGCTTTGAATAATGGCCAGAGCAGACGTTGTTGACACTTTGTGTCAAACTAATCCCAATAGTATAATAAAGTGTTTAAATTGACTGACAACATGATCAACGAATCCGCCATTTTTGATTTCACTTCTGAAACGAGAATTTCTTACAGCCATCTCCTGCAGCTATGTTTCTTATACACAAATGGAAGCTTTAACGACACATGAAGTTATTGTTTACAGTTAGCATCACCAGCTAACTGTAAACAGTGTGTGTTGATGCACGCTGATTGGCACTGTTAGCCCTAAAAACAAGGAAATCTTATGTGTTTCAGTTCAACTAAGATGTTTTATTGATAATGCATTTGTGAAAACTAAAAATCTAGTTCTAAAGAAACATTTTTGCCATTCAGTTGAGTTCACTGCCATTCACTGAGAGCTATCTTACGAGCACCTGGGGGTCCTGGTTCAACTGTAGTGAATGGCCCCACTTTCCTAGCCATATATGGTCACTTTGGGTTCAGAAAATATAGATCTGGCCAAAATATTAAACTGTAGTTTTCAAAATAAATACCATTGCATAACATCAGAATGTCCATCCTTCATATTCAGTCAAAAATGTAAACTGCACTTGTTGCGTCAAGTTCTAAGCACTACCAAAACAACCCATCACTGCCCTCCTAAGCTAACACACACACTTGATCAATACACCAGAAACAACTGTACCTGTGAATTTGTTAAACTTCCTTTAAATCACATTTCCATGTATCCAATTCATAATTAAGACAATGTCCTAAATTTTAATGCTAAGATTGATTGATTGGGGTTTTCTTAAAATATCTCTTTACAGTTCAACCAACTATAAATTTAAGGGTTTTTTTTGTTTCTACAGCTAATAAAATATACCTGTACACCTTTATATAGACATAAAGGTCACATTCAGACTGGAATTGTGTGAGCCAGCATGTTTGTTCCTTTAGGAAAACTGTGTGAAAGGAAACATTTTCACTGCCTTCCTCAGACAATTTAATGTGAGGAATGCTTTCTGAAGCCTTTAACAAAACTTGACATCTGCGATGGAGTTAAGGCATGCTAACTTGTCATTGTTCCAGCAAAAAAATAAATAAATGAGACGGTGAGTTTGCATTTGCCCAGCAGAGAAGGCGTTTACTCAAAGAAATACAAACTAGGAGATTGTGTTTTAAATAAATTTATATATAAAAAAAAGAAAAAGAAAAAAAAAAGCATTTATCCACTGAAGCAGAACAAACACCTATCACTTGCTTTTCTTTGTGTAACATAGAATACAATCTGAATAGACTTCTTTTAGTAGCCTGAAAGGAGTAAAAGAATCCAGCCAACAGACTGCCAACTTCAACACAAAGATAACAAAAAACAAACAAACAAAAAAAAAAACCAACCAAAAAAAAAAAAAAAAAAAAAAAAAAAAAAAAAAAAAAAAAAAAAAAAAAAAAAAAAAAAAAAATTAAAAACATGCCGAGCAACTTCCATCACCATTATGGAAAATCCGCAGGGTCTTTTTTTTAATTTAAAGAAACGAAAGTCTTTGTACTTCTGACAATCAGTAAAATAGATTCTTGGATCATTTTTTTGACAGGTATGTTTTAGCTTTGTATTACAGGGCCCAGGGATTTGAGAGATTTTAGTGACTCAGAGTGGCATCAGACCCAAAAATGCATGTGACAAAGCAGAAAGTGCGGCAATGTTAGAACCTGATGTTCCAAGACAACAGTCCAGGGGACTTCAAACCAATAACCTTCACAAAACAGATAAATTCACAAATTCATTCATAAATACTTATGCAAACAATGCAAGCTACAGCTAGAGTATGTTATTCAAACCATTTAAAATCCAAGTCAAAATCCCCAGGCAATGTTTCCCATAAAACTGAACACAGCATATTAAGAAAAGAGGAATCCACAAAACATAAGGATTACAAAAAGTGAAACATTCATGACTTGACTGAAAGTTTACAATACAGAAAGGCGTAAAGTTCTACCTTACAAGTACGAGCTATAATTCATTTGGTGATTCTGGACTGCTTACAAAAAACACCACATGTGCCCACATATTCATATTTCAGAAGTCTGTGTGTCCTTCTGCCCCATTTTGAGAAGAGGAAGAGGAAACGTTCAACAGCAAATTTATGGCATGCTCTGGAGATGCTTGTAGACCACATGCTGACAGATTTCTTTTTGTTTATAAAACCCAGATTTACACTGAATTCTTCATAGGCTGGACAGCATGCCAGCCTATGAAGAATCAATTCAGCTCCATTACCAACTGGACACATTAAACAGACTCTAAAAAGACAAACAATGACACCCTCAGTCAACAACTATTTTCATTTAAATGCAAAACAAAAAAAAAGGCCACGAAGGACAACTGGTAATCATTCAACTTACAAAAAACGAGTTTGAGACAAACACACCCAGATCATGATTCAATCATGTGCCTAGGAGGTGTGTTTGTATGCAGATTTCTGTTCTAAAGGTCAACTGCAGATTGTCCAACGCAATCTGACTTTACACCACATAAAATAACCAAGGAAATTGCCTGAGGTTATCAGCTGGAACAAATGCCTGCATGCAATCTGGTTATCAGTGCTGTATTCAATGGCCAATCCTTTTAAAAACAAAATGTAGGCAGAGAAAAAGCTGCAAAATCAAAAAAGTACCCAAAAGTGCAACTGAGAGGCTCCAGCTAATAAATAATGTGAATCGCATCAATACTTCAATGTAATGTTCACATAACTTGACAACAAAAGTCCTACTTTGATTTCATGACTGAGGCTAACATGGTGTAGCGTATGCATGACTGGACAACACAAAACAAGTTGATATCACCTTGTTATTAGTAAAAACAGCCAAACTAGTGATGCAATGCACTCTTTGAAGGGAAAAAAAAAAAGCATCACCAGCAATTCTGTTTGCAAGCTTTGAAAAATGCAGTGTTAGGCCCAGATTTGTGCTGTTTTTTTCCTCCAAGTGACCACAACAAAGCAAGGGCACAATGATTAAGCTATGTACACTTAGAGACTCTGCATGGCATGCAGGTAGAGGTCAAAGTATACCACATTGGTTTCGCCAATCCCCACTGTAGGCATGGTAAAAGGCAAGCTCTTGAGAGGCCAGTCTTGGGTAACCTGAGCAAAGGTAGGGGAAGCAGGCTATAAAAAGACTCACTCATGAGTACTGGCTCATGCAGTATGAGTGTTGGGCTTGACTTCACGCTTATAGTTACCAATCTGACAGTCATCCCATCCTGAAGTATAGTTATTTCTGTGCTTTTGCTGACACTCTGCCTGCCATGGTTGGGGGCACGGCTTAGAAGAAACTTGGAGCACACAGCAGGTGAAATATGGGCTTTATTATACAGTGGGAATATAGTTCTAATAAATCTAATATATTTTAACTAACTACAGTGAAGAAAAGCAATGAACCAACAAGGTGATGCTTAGATTCCCCCCCTCCCCCCCCACAAAACTCCAACCAATTTCAACTGCAAGCATTCCAGCATAGAGAAGCACATCAATTAAACATGGACTCATCATACTTTTACAGTGAAGTGTATGGATCTAACCTGACCCTCCCTTCACAATGGCTTTGCTGGTGTGTACAAAAAATGGCTATTTCATGCATCTTAAAAAAATGCAAGTTGCCCTCAGCAAAAGCAGACAGAAGGGACTTACAGAAATTTACTGGTGCCACTGAATAACCGCACTGTCTACCAGCGGAATAAGCATTTCCTGCTGTGGAATAAGAAAACAGTACAACGAGAAAAACGTCAAGTGTGCAATGACACAGTAGTATGATTCCAAATGTTTTTTTTGTTTGTTTGTTTTTAATGTCAATTTTTGACTTACTAAGCCAGGCATGACATATCTGGACTTAAAGCCTTTAGCAGAGCAAATATGTACAGAGGTAAATTATACTAACATATATTTAAAAAAAATAAAATAAACCACCTTAGCCACCTCACCCTGGCTACAAAAGCAAAATATTAATTCAGTCTTTAAAATAAATAAATAAAAACACAAAAACCACAAACCCACCCTCCCTCCACATTCCCCTTTATCAGAGCAGCCAATAGCTAGCACTCCTCTTGTTCACATGCGAGACACTGCACCAACCAAAGAATACACGTCAGAAAAATTGCGCATGAAAATAGTTGAACCAAATCAAAACTTTTCAGGACTGCCATATTCTCCTACTTATGAGCAGTCTGGGGTAAAAATACAAAGCCAGAGCTGTAATACAATACCACTTGCCCTACTTTTGCAGTGCCAAAATAAGTTCATGCACAGACGCAGAAAGCCCAATTGACATTACGTCGTCCTCAATCTCTGCCTAGGACAAATGTCCCCTCATTTTGTATGCTCTAAAATGCAGCAAACACTGCACAACTACCAATTTTTGTGTTACGGACGTTTAAGTCAAGATTACAAGATGCATCTTGTTAGAGCCTCAACATTTTTTTTCCCTCAATTGTGCTTGCTTTTACCATGCTCTGATGGGCATTTATCATCAACAAAAAAAGACCACAAGTCAAACTGGTGTTGATGGTCCAACAGCAGATCGGCAGACAAGTGTTAAACTTACCGTTTTTGGGAGCATCTTTGTTCCTCAAGTGAGGTGGAATGTAACGTCCTGGATAGAGGAAAAAAGTTTATCAAAATGTATGAAATCCGGTATTTTTAGTGATTATGGGTACAACTGTAGACTTAAATAATGCTTAGGGCTTATTCCCCAAGCTGGTTTAAAAAAAAATAATAAAAAAATAAAGCAGGCGATTTTTCTTTGTCTCTAGTGCCAAAAAAACTCCATGAAATTTGTACCAAACTGTAAACAACGTTACACAAGGCTTACACTGAGAGTAGCCTTATCGATTTACATTTACCACTGACACGTAAAATCTGCTTTATTACTTACTGCCAGTTCCTCCACCTTGTCCGTCAGCTGAGTTCAAGTCTAGGGCAGCAAGCTATATATTAAAAGGGGAAGAAAAAAACATTTAAAAAGGTAAAAACTAACTACAACACACAGTTGCTATATCTGAAAACCACTCCTTGACTAGAAACACTGGTTATCCACTTTTGCCTTTCTTTCTTTTCTTTTTTTTTAAAGCGGGACAGCTTCAGGTGGATTTCTAAACAACCGAGGTTAGAATTTACGATCATTGAAGTTAGGCCTAACAATTAAAAAATATATATACACATACATACAGGAAAAAAATATCGCCTCTTACATTCGGTCAATTTAGACTCTTTTAAATGTATATATTCCAAGCGATTTAATAAATTTAGAGGATTACATTTCAGATATAATCGTCGCTGAAAAACTGTGGCAACATTTTTTCCTGCGCCACGTTTCAGGTTCAGAAGGCCTCACTCTAGCCGGGCTAACGCGGTTGGATACCGGCCGGGTGGTAAATGTTAGCCAACCCTGTGTATTTCCATTGGTTGCAGTACATTTTCAGCAGAGCCCGTTCAGTTATTATATTTAACAGGGTTTAGGGCGACAGCTTACCGTAATTTAAGGTAAAAACATTAAGTGTCCGAGCTTGTTAGTTCCAATTAGCTATCACAACGCATCGGCAAGCGTCGCCATCACAAACGTCGTCACCTCCATTTTAGCAGCCGCAGCGTTAGCCTAGCTCCAGGCTAGGAACTTGGCTAACGAAGCGCTCCTCGAAACTACATGTGCGTAATGGAAAATTCCAAAATTTCTAGGAGAAAAACAGAAGAACAAACCAGTTTTTTACCTGCTGATCTAGACCGTGTGGATTATCAACGACCACATGACTCATAACTAAAGAGAGTAGTGGGGGATTATTTCTGAAGAGAAAGGATTTTCTTTGTTAGCACAGCCGGCTATTCCCGTAACGTTGAAGCTTTTTTTTCTGTACAAAAAAATACGAACTTGAATCTACAGTTATCTATAAAGTTACCTAGGAGATTACGTTTGCTTTAAATAAATAAAAAGACGTTATTTATTATAAATATAAATTCTGATCAAGTTTCCAATTGAAATTGTCGTTGCGGAGCTGTTCAGCAGAAACCCCCTCCCGGTAGGCTTGACCGTGGTGGAATGAGACACCGAAGGTTCAGGTAGCGCGAGATATCGCTTTTGCAACCTCAGGTCGGCGGGCTACAAAGCAAATATCGCGATGTTTCCTTTAATCTCTAATTGGTTTAACCAGGGAAACATGAAACCGACCCTTAGTGCATATACTGGCACAGAGCAAATCGGCTGCATGTTGTCTTGAAAAAAATTAAGAAAGACAGAAAAATATGACTGAAACCTAAACATCTGTAAGACAGATGTTATATCCCGCTATCAGAAGCATCTGTATTTGGCCAAGTTTGTGCACACAAAACAAGGAATCTGACTCCACTTCACATTGCTCTCTTCATGCAAAAAAAGAAACTTTTGTTAAGGAAAAAGTGTAAAACTCCGTAGTGCAATGTGGATATGACCTAAATGATATAACAGTGGGTTATTTTACAGTGTTCAACAGAGTGCCAGACTGGGGGAAGAAAGTGTCTCTGTGGCGGCTGGTTCAAACCAGCTCTGTAAACAGTGCTCTGTAGTGGCTGCCCTAAAGGCAGCAATTTGAACAGTTTGTGTCCAGGATGTAAAGTGGTCTGCAGAGATGTTTTCTGCCCATTTCCTAACCCAGGACCTGTGCATGTCATGGATGTAGGGAAGATCAACATTGACGATCCTCTCTGTAGACCTGATTCACTGTTGCAGTCTGGCCCTCTGATGCATCCGATCCTGCTGGTGGCGCTGTCACTTGGTGTTCGCTCTCTCTGTGGTAGAGTATCACTTCCTGTTCCTGCTCAAACACAGTGGTGTTTTTGAGTAGCTTATCTGCTTAGCAATTTATTTAAAAAAACTTTTAGATACACTCCTTTTTATAGTTAATCTTCACGTGCTTCATCCGAAGCACACTTTCTTTGTAGTCACTACTTAATTTATAGCCAAAGTTTTCACTCACTGTGTCTGTACTGTTTTGCTAGCTTAGCTTAGCTTAGCTCGTAGCCAACTTGCTAGCAGCATGGCCTCTTCACCTGTCCCTCCTGCACTTTCCTGCTCTCTGTGTCAGATGTTTAGTTACTCCTCGGCCTCCTTTAGCAGTAATGGTACTTGTAACAAATGTAGCATATTTGCAGCTCTGGAGGCCAGGATTACTGAATTGGAGACTCGGCTTCGCACCCTTCATTCACCCGTAGCTAGCCAGGCCCCTGTAGCTGGTGCAGCCGAAA
>VVHJ01033619.1:0-12354 GCA_015107715.1 Tylochromis polylepis
AAATACCTTCAACCACAATCCAGACTCTCATTGGAACCTACAGGAAGCGTTTAGAGGCTGTAATTTCTGCAAAAGGCGGATCTACTAAATATTGATTTCATTTCTTTTTTTGTGGTGCCCAAATTTATGCACCTGCCTGATTTTGTTTAAACAATTATTGCACACTTTCTGTAAATCCAATAAACTTCATTTCACTTCTCAAATATCACTGTGTGTGTCTCCTATATGATATATTTAACTGACATTTTTTATCGTAACAACCAATGATTTATACAGGAAAATAATGACTATTAACAAGGTTGCCCAAACTTTTGCATCCTACTGTATGTGATAGCCACAGCAATTTGTACTGCATTAATAATATGCCTCTGTGCTGTAGCATTTGCACGTTGGGCTATACAGCAACAACATCAGCCACAACATTAAAACCACTGACATAAAAACCTGTTTAACACTTGGGAAATTTCTCAAGAAAACATTGGTCTCCAGTCTTAAGCATCCGTAGGAGGTACCAAAACAAGCCAGCTCCATAGAGGTCCTACCCCAAAACCTACAGCACCATAATGTCAGCTGACAATGTACTCTAGCCTGACACCATAGGACACCATCTAAATGTCAATGCCCCGACAGACCAGAGCTGCTTTGGCTGCTCATGGGAAACCAGTGCAATAATTGGCAGGTCGTTTTTTTTAATGTTGTGTTTTTCATTATGCTTGTATGTATATATTGCATCAAAAATAATTACACAGAAAGAATTAAAATGCAGAAGAACAAAACAGGGATTTTCTACACTTGTTTCCTCTGTCATCACATGTCTGCCTCATATTCAGTGCTATTCAAAAAGTGCAAGGAGAAACCTGTGAATGTCATAATTTCACTGAGAAAAATATGAAGTCAGATTCTATATTAGAAGTTATTAATATTTGAGTAGCCCTCCATATGCTGGGAGAGCGAGCTTAGAACTTTTGATGACCACCCCCACCCCTTCTCTCTCACTCTCTCTCTCTCTCTCTCTCCCTCTCCATCTCTTTTCCTTCACTTGTTTTTGAAGCCTCTGAAACACCCCCTTGTGTCCACTTGCATTCCATCCCCTGGGCAGCTCAAGCATAGCAGAGTGTTTTAAAAGTCAGCAGGCAGTCGTGCCCCGTGGCTTATATTGGTTACAAACTCCCAGCCAGACTCTTAAAAACCATAACGGATGTATTCCATTCATTTTATAGTAATCCCGCTTAAGTGTGGCTTTTCTCTCTGTCTCCGAGTGTGGCTTTTTGATCCCCTCTTGGCTCTCATTTTATAACCAATGTGAAAGAGAGCTGTCCATGCTGCTGAAAGGCAGGACCTCAGATCTACTCCAATACTCTGCACCAACTGACACTGATGATTGCAAAATAACACTCGTATTGATTTTAAAATAAAAAAAAAGACCCTGACATGATAGTCTGATTTGCACTTTGTGGTGTTTCCACCAACAATTGCTATTTTACCATCTTGCCTTTTCTTTCTTTCTTTTTTTTGTACTGGGCATCAGTCAGGCTTTTGGATGTGCACACATACAATACCTCCTTATTGTGTTCATTGATTTTGTTGAATTCCAACCAATAACTTATGATCCATAGCCAGTTTGAGCAGACTAATGCTTTGTTTCTGGCTGATGAGTGCAACAATAAATGGGTTAATGCTTCCAAATTTCTTACAGCCAAGAACAAACCCCCCAATATGAGTCACAGTGGGATCGACTGGCAAGCAGAAGCATGTCTGTACTGTAACACATTTATCTTCTCACTGTCATTCCTCTCTGTCTTGATCCTTCATTCAATTGCCATTTTCCTTCAACCATCTCTTTCTGTCTCTCTCTCTCTAAACGTGTGTGTGTGCAACTGTGTCTCTTAGCTTCTCCCTATATTGACACTGCTGAACAACATAAAACATACAATTATTGCCCCAGGGCTGCACCTTTAACCTCTTCAATTGGAGCCACATCAGGTCACTTGTTATTTAAAGACTCACTCTAGGATGTGGTTGATGTAGTGACAGCGTGATGGCCCCAGACAGCCTACACCACAGTCACATATGAAATCATGCTGTCATGTATTATTCAGTTCTTCTCCGGGACGACTAACATGCAAAAGTGCACCGCATCAACACAAGTTTTTGAAATCATTGTTCAGCACATGTAATGTTCAAGGACAGAGCCTCGAGCAAAAGTCTTCAAAAATAAAAAAAGTATTTTCTGGTCTTTAAATGATTTCAAAATGTAAGGTGCAAATATCTGATAGAACTTGAAAAATTTACATATTTTAAAGAAGCTGTGTACTCTTTTAGGTTCTGAATTCAGTTTTGCGCAGAGGCATGGCACACCTAGATTTGACTTTGTTGACTTGCTGCGCAACAGGTTAAACTGACATTGTTTGCTCTATAAAACGAGAATTTTGGGGGCGGACTTAAAAAAAAGGTTTGGGTTTAGATGCAGACTACACATTTCAATTTTTTGTTAAACGAAGAAAACCTTCTGAATGCACTGAAACTCTTTGAAGAGGGAAGCCAATTAAACACTATGGACGTGCACAACATTTTTTTTCTATCTCATATAAAACTTATGTTGCTTTGTTATGTTACCCACTTCTCACCTAATAACCGTTACCGTTCACACAAACAGCCTACTGCAATTACCTTATTATGGCCCACTTAGTAACGACGATCCCGGTCACAGAAGCAACAGTAATACAAATAGCGAAAACGTACAAACTCATCTGAACGCTCAAAACACAACACTTGCATTAAAATACGCCCCTGGGACAATCTGCTCATTCAACAAGTTATTTTGAGCCACCGGCAGTTGCAGAAAGACGTTTATTCGTCTCTGACTGGCTCTTTTGTTTCTAATTACCTTCTAATTTTTTTGCACCAGATAGATCAATAAAACCGATGTGTGCGCAGAAAGCGGGAACTGACCTGGAGACTACGATGTTCTCTCTTGCTCCCAACTTTCTTCAAACTTTTGGATCCGAATAATGAACACGGCGACCCGATCACCAGAGCTTTTCTTCCCCCTTTTTCAAGCGCCACCGTGCCTTAACGGGTGCCCACACAAGCGGCTCCTTGATTTACGCAGCGCTGGCTGGCGCAGCGTTCATCCGATTGGCGCACGGGAATACTTCAGAAGCCTTTAAGGTAATTCTCAGTTGTCCCAAATTCGATGAAGTCCATCAACGGGTATTAAAATACATCCCGACAAAGAACAACTCTCGAGGTCGTTTGGATAGGTTAGACTGATTTCTCAGCCCAGCCGAGGTGTGTTCGGAGGAGGAAAGAGATAAGCAATCTTCCTCAAATGGAGCTACTATGTCCAGTTACATATGAGCGCTCCGCCGGGTCCTAAAGATAACACCGACTGGCTGGTAAATCTCAACTTCAGTCGCTGTTTTACGAGGATATTACTGCCAGTTCCGCTTTACGCGCAAATTAAATGTAATCAGAACAGGCACATTAAAACATGCGCTTTTGAACAATGCTAGAATATTTGAGCATTTGATTATTTTTAATCTACATTAAATTATTCCGAAGTAGACAAAGTTGCCGTAGTCTTGAAGTTGAAAAATATTTATAAAGTTGCTCCATAATCTCTTGTAACGGACTACATCGGTTTCTACAGAAGCTTCCAACTCATTTGCAGCCAGTTGTAACTGTAAATGCGCTAATGATATTTCGAAAGCACAGCTGCACTGTACACACACACACACACACACACACACACAATAACGATGTCCACCTAGAATTACTGTATAACAGTTCTGAATCTAACCCTATTGCCGTGCAGATCTCACCATCAAGAAAACTCACTGCGGTTTCATTATCACATTGCACGAACCATGAAATGGAAGGGGCTGCATGTGAAGAGTAAAACCCCCCAAAACTTGACAGCCGCGAGTCCTCGGGGCGAAAATTTAAAGTACAGCACAATTAGAATGCAGCCTGCTGAGTTTTGAGAACACGAGCTCGGAAGAAATAAGTGAAAAGACTCCCCCCCCCCAAAAAAAAATAATATAGGTTATTCATCTATGCGCCAATAATCGCCTGATTGTCTGACATATTAATTGCTACTACAACAACACCGCCTCGGGTTTTAATGCGATCAGAAAACAAATAAACAAAGAAAAAAATAGATCTTACCTTTGAATGTTACAATGTGGGGAATTAACTGCGCTTGTAAAACAGATAAGTGGGGGGGGGGAGGAAAAAAACTCCTCCGGTCGGAGTTCGTGCTGTAATTATTCGTTGAATTTTGCAGGCAGAGCTAAAAGAATAACTACAGTTAGGTGCGTCTAGCGGGCTCCCTTGGCGCGGAGTCACAGATGTCACCCGCTCCACTACAGGGTGCCAAGCAGCACGGCAAACAACCACGGTGACAGGTCGCTTTGAATACGCATTTTAATTGTGTTGTAATGCCAACTGGTGGCGATTGCACGATAAGAACAACCGCGCCCAGCTGAAGGTCACCACAGTAATTGAGCAGTCCGCATCTCACGTCGACGCAGCAGCCGTTTAAAAACTTCTAAATCAATCCAAATCAATAAGTCTTATTGATGCGCTTATTCTTAGTTCATATTTCTACCAACTGCAAAATAACTAAGCCCATTCAGAGGCACGGAGTTAAAAAAAAAAACGTTCTTTTTTTCTGTTGTAAGTTTAATAAGAAATGCAAATATTCATATTTCGCTGATAATCTTTTTGATTGAACATTTCCACTGTTTTTGCGACTCGCATGAGTCTTGAGTACTCTGGGCAGCTCTTGCGCCCTTTAGACAAACTGACCAGTTGTATGAGTGGATTTTCAATAAAAGCAAACGATTTTCTGAATATGTGACGTTTCAAAGCTCTGCACTGAAGTTGTTTGCTATAATAGGTAATAATTATTGCATTTTTGAAAGCCCGAGAGCTTTCCAGTATTGGCTGTTGGCGTTTTCTGTCCTTTCCTTCTCATATCTATGGATGCAGATGACCTTCCTTTCTTCCCTTCTTATATTCATCATCCATTCATCCATCTAATTTACCATTTTTTTCCTGTATTTTCAAGGCATCTACTTGACCTTCATTCCTTCTTTGTTCCCTTTCATCCCTGCTCTTTTTTTCCCAGAAATCTGAATATAAGTCTTATTCCCACCCTTCATTTCCCTGATTTTCCCTGATTTTGTAGAATGTAAGCTAAGCAGTTAAGTGTTTTAAATGCCCCCAAATAGCACCAAAGCCCATATTGATTTCTTGCAAATTAATATGCAATGAAAGACCTGTAATCCCATTAAAAAGTGACAATGCCATTTCTGTTCCGATAAAGGCAGATTTTGGTTAGAACTGGAGCTGCATGACAACAAGTCTCTCAACCCCAGTGAGCAAAGTGTCTCACGTTGTATCAGAGGGTTCAGCCTTTGCTTCCAGCTACTGCTGCTCTTGACATTTCCATTAAATCATTCCTCCTGGAAATACTACTATGCCGCCCTGACAGTCACATGACTGCACTGTTTCATTTTGATTTGAGACATAGGTAGGTAGGTAGATAGATAGATAGATAGATAGATAGATAGATAGATAGATAGATAGATGTACCATGTGAAGTTGATATTGTGATATAAAGTACTGGGATCTTTAATCTAGGCAGACTGCTATTCAAGTTGATCTATATAAAAAATGCAGACTGCTACTCTTCCAAAGCCCAATCCCAGCCCCTTCTGGTCAAAGGCTCTAGGGTCAGCTCAGTGAATAGACAAAGCCTCCTTGAAATCACATCAGAGAGTTAGAATTCCTCCATAGCAGCTCCACAGTTTTTCAGTAGAGTGCTACAGTGTTTGACGAGGACACAGAGGTGGAGTCTGCCCTCTCACCCTCTGCACACCCTTTCCCTTGGTGCCACCAAGAACCTAGGCTGACAGAGATGGAGCGCTTGCTGTTTGATTCAGTTCCCGGGGGTCTATTGATAGTTTCAAAGTGGAGTCCACCTGCCACTGCTTTAATCATCTGTGACCCCACTGCATGTTGGAAGACCACAGTGGGACAGCAGGATCAGCAGCCTCGTACTTAGAGCGTGTGAGAGCAGTCAAGAGGAAGAGAAAAGAAGGAGAGACTGACATGCAGAGATGATAAGGAAACATTTGGACCTGCAGAGATGAGATAGATAGGATGTTTTTGGTGAGCTGCACCTTTTCCAAATTCCAAACCTTTTCTTTGTTCTGTCTAGCTTAAGATTTCTTTCTTTTTTCCTCATGACACATTTCTATCGAATTTAAATGCATTATTGGTGTATTTAATCGTATTTCTCTCTAGAGGTGGGGCAAAATGAATCAGCATGCAGGCACAACTTATGGCTGCCAAATTAATTCAATTTATTCAGAAACCTTTCTTAAGGCCAAGGTTGTAATTATGGCATGCAATTAGAGGGGGTATAAATATTAGATAACTTCCCAAGTCCCTGTGAAAGTTAACCCAAAAGCTGTTTTTTTTCAGGTATTGGTGATTTACATAAAGATCTCAGAGGCCTGCCGGCTATAATTAAAGTAAAATTCAAATACCCTGACAAACATCACTCAGCTATTGCAGAATTTAGGTGAAAAGGTTCTTATAACTGTTTACACGTGCTGATTGCATCACTAGAAGCTTACTCACAACTGAAGTGAAACTTCACCTCCAAAGTGATGAGCTGAGCAACCCTGTGTTGGCATGTGACAGTATAGCTTTTCACCCGCCAAGACATAGTTGTGAATTTGAGTGGGTTGTTACCACACTTGAAAGTGTCTGTGTAGAAGGAATATGTGACACTTTTCTGGAGAGTATGCCAAAGCCACTGCGGTGCAGTTTAGAACAGGAAGTGATCAGGGTAAGGAAGGAGCTGGAAGAAGCAGGAAACACTCTTTGGAATTAGTTCAAGCACTTGCAGTGTGTCCTTGTGTGTGCATCTGTTTGTTTGAGTAGATGTGTGTTCAGGCAAGAGTAATATTTATTTGAGACCCTTAAGTTTGTAAACATCCTTATTTACTTCTTTGGTGAGATGTTACAGATAAAAGTTAGTGGATTACATCACTATCTTAAAATCCTTATTGCTTTTATTTACCAGTGCACAAAAAAGTTCAAAGTGTCAACACAACAGAACTGCCAACAACAAATACATTTATATACTGTCTGCACCTTATCATTAGAGCACACCTACCACTGAGCAGGACTTGGTTAGAATATTGGTGCACTAATTAGCGCTGTTGCCTCACAGCATTAAGGTCCTGGGTTTGAATCCGGTGGACTCCTGGAGCATCCCACCTGGTGAAGGACTGGCAACCTAGCCAGTCGAGTTGTTGAGGACAAAATTAATGAAGGCGCTCCTCTTTAATGCCATCAATTTCAAAATCTCATTACATTTACGATTTTAAAGTTTTTTTGTGTTAAAGTTTAATTTATTGGAATTTCTCAGCGAGACTTGCATGGTAAATCATGCTAATTATTGCCTGAAGAGTTCATGGATCTGCTTAAGTGAGCGTCGTCTCTTGTTCTCCACTCTGCATTGTTGCTCCAGTTCCCCATGCCTGAAAAACAGAAACCTAAAGACAATGTCAGACTGAAAAAGTGAAAAGAAGCAGAAATACTTATTGACTGTCAGGCTAACACTAGTAGTCCAACTATTTCTCAAAGCTTAAACCACATTATGAATGAACCCATTTGTTTCTTGTAGCCTTGTGTAAAATGCAGGATAGTCATGTAAGCACCTTACATTATATATAGGAATGTCTCATCATTGTAAACATCACTATAAATAAATATTTTTAGACCAGATACTGTGTTGAGTGGGTAGTACACCTAAACTGTTTGCCAGCTATGATCTGGCCCCAAAACCAGGGCATATAAACAGCTGGAACCCAGCATCGCTTGGTTTGGGAGCAGCTGGCAAAGAGCCAAACTCTCTGGGAGCTGTTCTACATTTTACAACATGATGGATGGCATAAGTCAATTTTAACCGTAACAACAAATCAGTTCATCAAGAGCGCTCGTTAGTAGTTGAGAGGAGGTAAAGGCTTTCTTTTAGGATGACGGCTAAAATTTAAAACCTCTAATGAGGTGATAACTGTGAACGATTCCCATCTAAACGATAGGCCAATTGACATGTTCTGATTATTTCCTGCCCTTTTGCTTCAGTAGACAGATGAGATGATGCTATTGAGTATTTAATTGTGGCTTTATGCACGGCGGATAGTTCATACTCGCCATGGGCTTATTCAAATTTTCATGAAAAGATGACCTTGAAAAAAATTGTATTCATAATGATAGAATCAAAGTGCTTGAGGTTTCACAAAACAAGCTTGAAAGTGAGTGGACAAGCTTGAAAATAAAAACACTTCAAGGTTTGGAGGTGAAAAAGAACATTCGACTTGGTAATAGACTGAAGGAGCTTTTTCATGGGTTTTATTTTAACTGTTATTTTGCTCTGTTTTGTTTTGTTTTTTTAAACAAAAGCATTGATTCTGATAGCTCTAAGATTTGATTCACATGCCTACAAACCCATGTGAGCCTCTTGACATTTATTAGGTGTGACATGGCAAAAAGTCTCGTATTCCCTGAGGGTTTTTTTTTTTTTTTTTGCTGTCTTGACAAGGTTTTGACTTTTTATGCGGTGTAGAGGAAACCTGAGGTTTTCTTCCAAGAGTTCTGTTGGATCATAATGCTAACGGTCAATGTCTATTCTACAGTACAGTCAGTCATAATTTCAGATTCTAAATCAGACTTTAAATAGGTTTTTGGTAACTGTAGGTATTTGCTAGGTCGCAATTGCTGTTTGGCTTGATCTTTGCCAGTATGACATTTGGTGGACTTTAATGCCAGATTCCAGAGAAACTGCTGTGTCACTTATATATTGTAAAGTTTATTAAATCCCATGACTTTTTCAGGCAGAATAAAAAAGAAATTCATTAGATTCAGGGTGGGATACGGCTTCTTGGCTCGACACACATGTCTAGAAGTTTTTCTGTAGTTGGGTGACCACTAGCATACTTCCCAGAAGGCTGACTTAGTTGGAATATATCCCATAATCAATTATCTATAAGTTGGATTGTATTACAAAGAACAAGAGTGCTGAATATGGCTTTTCAAGGTACTCTGGAGAGAAACCGAGTTTAACCAGCTGATGCTAGGGACATGTTGAAACACTTTAGGACGGACCACTGTTTTAACTGTCGTTAAGTTCTGATCAGTCATTCATTAATCCTTGTTCACAGTTAAATGCGTCCCTCTGTTTTACAAGCACTGTCATGTGCATGTTTTCTTGCAAACGCTATTAATTGATAGGAGTTTTCTTGTGTTCTGCCTTATTTATCACCTGACTATCAATTAAGCCTGCACAGTCTGTTACTCCCATATATCATGCTATTTGTGTCTGTCATGTTTTCAGCGGTTCATTATTTTCAACATGGATCATTGGCAGCCAACAAGGTAGTCAGTGACCTCTACCTAATCTATTTTTGATTGAGGGTAACATATTTTCACGTAAAAACTGCTTCTGATGACTAGGTGCCTGTTTCAGAATACTGATTCACAGATTATGGGAATGTTTAAAAAAAAGGGGGGGGGGGGTCCACTGTCTTGATTTCTGTGAGCAAATGCTATATGCAAATGCTGAACTAAGCAGTCACCCATTCATGTGTATTCTACTTTTTATTGAGGTTAACATTTTGGGATGTTAAAAACCACAGGGACTCTAGCTGCTCGTAAACTGAACTCAGTTGCTTAAGCTTCTTTACTATCAGGAGAGCAGAGATCACATCTTCAAAAACTCCAGCCAGCAGAAGGAATAACAAACCTGCTCCCACTAGCTCCTCCAAACTACACACATTTCAATTTCGAATTAGAATAGTGCAGAAATTGGCTTACTGCTGTTTCAGAGACTATTAACTTGCTTGTCTCTTGCCACCAAACACGGCAAGATATTATTATTACTAAATAGTTGTTATAAAAAAGAATCATTATCGACTGCACCTTATATAATAGCCACAAATTACCCAGCATGGCTTCTGTAACCTCAGGGATGGACTCTGGAAAAAGTTCTCAAGTTAATTTCAGACCAAATCCAGGTTAGTTTGAGGTTAGACCAGGTCCCATATTATCTGAAGAAATAAAATGACTACCTGGTCCTTATCTACATTGTTAATTAATGGTTTACTGATGGTTCATTACACTTACAGCATAAGGAATTTAAAAACCTGTGGCTCTTTAACTATTATCAGCCTCTTTTAGCCATTACCTTTTATTAGTTTGGATGGCCAGCATTTATAAGAACATCTGTTAATGCATTCATCCACATTCACACATATAGTGGAGAATGACAACAACTGGTTTGTCTTTGCTCCCAGTATTAACAGATACTGACATGCCTCCAGCTCAGGTATTTCATCAGAAACTCAGGTGATTAAAAGTAGAGGGGGAGCAGATTTCCAGTTGTTGGAATGTCTCAGCCACAAGTTTTCTGGAGCATTGCGTGAGCATACTTTTATGTTGAAGATAACTGTCATCACATATTTTTTTTTCTGCCAATCTCATCTTCCCCCAAAACATGATATTTTGGGAAATAGAGCTACTGTATTTTGCAGGCTAACGAATTTGCCCATAGTGTTCTCTGTTCTTTCTCTATACTACCCCTTATATGTTGGTACTTTTATTTATTCCACCCACACAAGATAGATACATATGCAGACAAGTACGCTGACACCAGCACACACACACATCATTCCAACAAGAATACACATATTTGTAAACAGCACCCTCAAACAGAGGCATCCTCGTCAAACATTTCCTGTTGTTTTCTCATTCGGCTTTGCTGTACTCCTTGAAGTAACCTTTCCCATTCTGAGAATCTGCAATGCAGGCTGCCTTCATTTAGGTGTTTGTTGGGTGGGCAGGATGAAGACTGCATTATTTATGATGAGGCAAACCAGCAGCAAGTGATAGGCACCAAACAGACACGAGAACAGCCCCTCATAGCCGAGTGAAGCAATCAAACAGTCCCGCTGCATTTAGTGACACCTCATGACACCTCTTTTCATTTTAAACATAGAACATTGCATCCTTCCCTGCTGAGAGCCTCGGAGAGGACACAAACGAGAGTCTTCAGAATTGGAAGTCCCAAAGGAGGTCGCTTGGGATATCTACTTCAAATGTTGGTGTAAAAAGTGTTGCAGCTGATTTGTCAGAAGAGAAAGAAATGTGTGGGAATCATGATAAACATCTCCCCAGATGAACAAGGACACTTCTATCTCCACCCCTCATCTGGCGGAAGCATCATTTTCCACAAAAACAACAAAACACCACATCACTGCTGAAATAGGCAGGCATCTCCAGGATATAGACCGATCTAATAAATTCACATTACGATGCAAATAGCAGCTATTCTTTATCATCCACTACTGAATCTTCTTTGTTTGCTGGGATTTACATTAATCCAAGAAACCAGAGAGTGGCTGACAGACAGAGACTTACTTGTGATGTTCATGTTATGGAAAATGAATAAGGCATGAAGGCGAAGTGTTTGGGTGCAGACCAGGCTTTGTGTCCAAGACAGGGGTGGCTTGAGAGTAGCGGTGGGTGTATGGGAGAGTGGGCAGGGGGTGTTGTGGGATGGAGGGCAGTGTGGAGGCCACAGGGTCTGCAGGCCAGGTCTGCAGAGAAATCCTCAGTTTTTCTTCAGCATGCGAGTCAGGTGCTTGAATTCAGCAAAACCTCTTAAATATTAAACGCCAACCACCTGCAATATTTTTCCTCTTTCTGTTCAATAATAGAGGCCAGCAGTTGAAGCTGTAATATTTCTATGTGTAAGAGAGTGATGATTGCATAACAGTGAATGATATAAAGTGTATTTACAATAACACTAAAAACAAACATCCAACAGTGTGTATTATTGCACATGTATTTACATCATTTACAACATGCATTTATCAGCACATAGACTGTTATGGAAGAATAAATAACATATTTTGCTCTCTAATGAATCCCTTGTATCGATAGCCTTTAAGAACAAGCTGACAGGTCATTCATTTTATCTTTTCATAGCTAAAATATGGCGGTACGAAAGAGAGAGAGAGCGCTGCAAAACAGCAGTAGTCTAATATATGTACATTTTACATAATTAGATGACATGTAGTTTGCATGTAACAAATAGATGGTTTGTTGATCTTTTCATCCCTTGAATTGACTTCAATCCCCCAGATGGAATTTGGGTATTTTTCTGGAGGCCCAGTGCTGGCCTCATTTCCTGATCAAAAGAGTTCTCTGTTCCTGTCTGGGACAGATGTGGGATTAAATGGCTATCTTTGATGACTCACTTAGAAAAATTAC
>VVHJ01033622.1:0-18261 GCA_015107715.1 Tylochromis polylepis
GGTTGATGTTATCTCCCCCCTGACCTGTCGTCCTTGCTCCCCCTTGCCGTAGCATGTGTGTCGTACCTCGTCAATCTCTAGCTGTGAGAGCAGTCCCTTCTTCTGAATGTTGGAACACTGAGCTACCAGTTGTTTCGCTGTCAATGTGGATGTTGGGTATCGAAGATTCCATAGGTCCCTCATCCTATTCATGTAACCCCTTCCGCCAGGGTTACTTGCGTAGTAGCATTCCAACAGTGCCCTATTTTCGTCTCTTGCCCACCGATGCCTTCTTGTTCCAGTAGCCCACTTCTCATCAGGTTGCCCTGGTTCCTCATATATATATATATACACACACACACACACACACACACACACACACACACACGTTCAGGTTAAGTTAAAGAAAACAGCATTAAAAACTTAACTATTCACTGGTACCTGGTTTATGACCTTAACTCCTCAACATGCAGGGGGCTGTCTTTCATACCACTGTGATCACACCACTAGTTTATCTGTTACGACAGTGCTACCGTTCGTTATAAGGCTGTAGGCTTTGGCTGTAGCTTCCTGAACTGATGAGTTTGAGAATAACATGATTCCCTGAGCTTCATGAAGAGGATTTGGGTTTAAAAATCTCAGCAAATCATCAAAGGGCAAAAACAGGATGTGGTTATTTTTGATATCTGAGGTTATAAAATCATTTCGTTCAGTATTAAAGTGATTATACTGGTATAAATTCTGATTTGCAACATTGACTGTGTATTTTTAGTTGTGGGCTCTGCAGCTGCTTTATAAAGTGCTACTGATTATAGTGCTTGTACAGACCAAAGCACATATGGCTTTGACAGTAACATAGCAGCTCTCTTCTTAAACATCTGTGCATGACTAACACTGAAACATGGCATACTGATGTATCCTCCCATGGGCCATTTAAATATAAGATTTACTCCACGCCACCTTTGTACATTTGTCCATTCCTCTTCTTGAGCGTGCTGTGGATTTCTATAGCTTTACTATTTAGCATTGTTCCTAAACTTATGTCAGGCATATATTATGTTTCCCAAGATGATCTTATTTTACACAGCAGGCTCTGTTGCATGCTATTCCAGTTTTCAGGATGATTTAAAGTCATAGATTATAGCTGACCAGCTACCCAGACCTTCGAAGATGGATGTACTGTACATGGTCGCAGCTGTGTTATTGCTCTTTGATGTCACTTTATTTCTGAGATTCTCAAAGTCTAAAATTAAGGTAAAATTCCTACATTCAGCAGCTGAACCTGGCCATAGCAAAATATAATGCTTGAGTTCAAGGATTTTCCCCTGTGACAAATACGCTAGAGAAACTGATGTCCCCAGAAAGTAATTTGTTTTATATTATATATCAAACTTATGCATTTATCACTACAGATCATTAAAGTGTCAGATAAAATTCCAGCATAAGTTTTTGGCACATAATTTTCAATCATGCCATAAATATTTATATTTGGTGGATATTTGCTTTTCTAAATGTTAAGGAAAGTAATCAGAGAAGCATTTTTTTGCAAAGTTGCAGACAAATGTTTCCCTGCAAACAAACAACAACAACAAAACTTTATTCAGCTGGAATCCAGAAGCCTAAAATACTACATCTGAAACAAGGCAAACATGAGGCAGAACTGCTAAGACTACAAACAATCAGACAAGGAACACTGACCAACTGGGCCTTTAAATATACAAAAGGTAACAAGGGAAGTAGACACACCTGGGAAACTACACACAACTGAAACTGATTAAGGTAACGACACACAACTAAAACTAGAAGACACAAGAGAATGCAAAAATTAAATAAAAATGAAAATGACTACCAAAATAAAACAAGAAGTAAATAACAGGCGGAGTAAAAGAAAGAGAAAAGAAGACACAGGCATTGCAGCATAAACTGAAACTCAAGGGATTGAATATAAAACCACAATGCTAACCAGCTAGTTTTCAAAAAGCTGAAAACAAAAAATTAGCTGCAAATATAATAATGAAGAAGTCAAACAGGAAATATCAGCTACATAAAAAAAAACCCCCAACAAAACTCAAAAGGAAACACAGAAACACAAACTCAGCAAAACTACGAAAAACTAAACCCACCACAGAATCCAAACATTAATGCGTAAACTCAAAGCTCAGGCAAAAAACCCATAACGATCCATAACACTGACAAGGAAAGGAAAAACACCTTAGGATAAATTCCATGATAGATTTCAAACAGAATCAGATGCTTTCCATTATAGCTGCTAATAGCTAATGTGAAATGTCCATTTCTTAATTATCCAGAGAGCTGCGTAATTCCAGTGCACTTATGCAGACAAATGGCCAGTTACACTTGGCCGTCTATTTCAGAGTCCTGTTGGGGTTTCTCCTTATAGCCTAATGGTGATGATAATACGTCTCCCATCTATAGCTCTGCACCTGGCAGTGAGTCTATGGATGCCAAGATCCTCATAAGCATCTATTTTAATTATGCAGGAAAACAGCCACTGTCATTACAAAAATAAAGGAAATGACCACAGACATTGCCGCAAGGCAACCGTGCTTTCTTATTTGCAACCCCACAAAATTACAACACCTAAAATATCCATATTACTGTTGGCAAGATTAATTTCTAGTTTTTCAAACATAAAGAGCCAGGAAAAAATATATATCTTTAGTTTTATGTTTCGAATTGGTTTATGCACCACTTTCAGAAAGCTGTTTTGTATTTGCATCTCCACGAGTAACTGTTTACAATTTGCAACCATTCAGCTCTGTTTCTTGTTATGTAAATGTTTGCTCATGAGCATGACCATATGGATCATGTGATCCTTAGACAAATTGTTGGTGAAGCAGGCAGCCTCAAGGGCTGATGCCTTAACCCCGAGTGCATAACCGGCAAAACAACATTTTTACACGTCCTTTTTTGAAAGTATAACCACTGATTATGTCTTTAATGAGAAAATTTGTGCTCAAGCCATCAGTGTAATAGCATTTTTCAGAGATACTTTGGCAAGTTGCAAAATGAGATGACTTTTGCCCCAGCTACCATAAAAATAGGAATATATTTAGTATTGATAGGAGGGTGTGGGTCATTCATGTTTCCTGTGGAACCAGCCGAAAGCCTCACATGTGCCAAAGTAAATGATTATATCCACTGACTCATGGCAAAGGAAAATAGTTTCCACGGTTATATATTATTTGAGTCTATCCTGTCACTCCATCTGTATGATGGTTTTAATGAATGCTGTTTTTTTAGTAATGTTCTGACAATATTGTGAAAACATCAGTTATAGCAGAGTTGAGTAAGGCTGCCATGGTGAAACGATGAAGGAATTTGCCCAGGTTGCTCTGTGCTGACCCTGACAGTGATTGTTCACTTCAGTGCCACTCACTGCAATGGTGTGCTTCAAAATGACAGACCAAGTAGAGTCAACAACTTTACTATCTCAACTGACAGCATTGTGAAGTGCAGAGTAATGGGATTAGATGCTTTTTTCCCTCACTAGGACTTTTTTTTTCTTTCCTCAAAGAAATTTTTGCTTGAGCAATTTAATTGTTTTGAGAATTCCAGGGCATCTCTCGCAAAGCTGTGCATTCCTTTCCTCCACAACACAATGCATTCCTGGAGAATAAAAGTGATCTCCATCAGAATCAGTTAGACTCCCTACAATGTCTCAGGAATTTTGTCCTGCAGGAGAACGACATGTTGGACTCTGTGATGGATAGTGTATTAATTAGAAAGCATTCATTACTGAATTGGGTGGCACTGTTATAAGCCACACTGCTGTTAACTGGACAGAAAAGTGAAGTTCTGTGTAGTGTTTAAAAATAAAGATTATTAGATATTATTATACTGGGATGCTTACTGTTAATGAACTATAGGTCTGAAAAAGCCCTAATACTACACATATAGCATGTAAAGTGTAATTTCCAAATAGTATTACAGCTACATCCTCCTTTTTTGCAGACATGCTAAATTACACTAATACCTGGTAGAGGTTTTTAAAATTGTTAAGATTCACTGTTGCAGTTACAAGAAGACATCATTTCTGCATTGCTTGAGGGAAAATGCCAATTTTATCAATTTACCCTCCAATTCAATATATTTCTCCTCGCCCTGTGCCTGTTTTCCAAGACTTTAAATGGAAATTAATTCTCATTAGCTTTATTTCTTTGTACAGTTCATTAAACCTGTTATTTGTCAAGAACCAGGACAACAGAGACAAGTCTATTTACCATGTTTAACAGTGATTAAACTCACTAGATTAAACCAAAGGAGTAAAATACTATGACATGAATAAATGATATTTTGTGAGAGTCATTACACACCATAGTCACAAATATTCAAGACCATAGGAATGCTTAAAAAAACATTAAAAAGGATCCGAAACACTGGAAATTATTTACTGTCAGACCTCATTTATCTTTGTGAGTTAAGATAGCCACTTGGCCTCAAAGCCTTCACTTTATCTTAAATTAGATTTTTGTTTTAACAAGAAGCAAAGATAATCTGGATTCAATCAGTTAGGATTGGTGACAGGTATAAACAACAATACTAAACCAGAAGCATAGGTAGACTTTTTTTTTTGTAGCAGTGGTAAGGTTGTAAAAGTTGTTGTGGTTAATGAGACTTTTTTCTTAAGCTCTTAAAGCCACACATACAATTCAGGCAGGGTCTTTGTCAGTAGAGCTCTGTTTTGTACTTCTGTATTCTCACATTCACGCCTTGGATTTTCTAAGGAAAATGAAGCTTTCCTTGAAAGCTCGAACTATCCTCGAACAACCGAGGAACAGAATGACCCCGACAGTATTGTACGCTGCCTCCTGGATGAGACTGTTCTTTTTTGGAGTTAACATACCAATTACAATATCTTTCCCTTTTTCGTTGGTTACAATGTGGTCAGTGAGACTGCAGTTTACAATTCAGAAGGAAAAACTAATTTAACCACTAAGATTATCTATGGTGGTTTTTATGAACAGCTATGACAGGAAAGAAAACCGATATGTCTTCTTTTTGGCAGCTCAGGCACAAAATAATAAAGTTTTTAAGCTGGCATCACAGGGAGATTTGACCCAGTAACAGCAGAGTGAAAGTAAGATCACCTCTACAGGCTGCTCTTTCAAATACACAGTGTACACAGGGCTATATCCATCCCTTTCATGTTTTAAATCCATCTGTTAGGAAGAAAAGCAAATGGATATTAATTCTGAGTAAAGCAAACACAACATTAAGTTTTACAGATGCTTACTCACATTATTCAGTAATGGCAGTGACAAACTTGAGAATAAATCTCTTTCTTTTGAAGTCCTTCATTTCTGTGTGTCAGAGCATCACAAGGATTTTTGGTTTCATGAACAATTTATTATGGCAATTTGTGGAGACATGAAATCTATAAAACATCTTCACTATTAACCAGAAGATGACAAAGAGGTAGGTATTCCCAGAACTTTATCAACAAAATGAAAACCACATGCTCATTCAATATGCAGTACCCTGTGGAAAGGATCATGCAATTTAAGTCTAGTGTAGAATATGCACTATATCGATATGGGTAATAAATGCATACAGTGTGCAAAAAAAAAGAAAGAAAAGAAAACCCACCCAGACACCATGGAACATTAGATACTCTACAACTTGATCTTGAACTGTGCAGGTTTCATATGAACTTTTCCCATCCGTAACTTAAAAGGTGACATTCAACATGCCGAAGCTCATATTTCCTGAAATGCACAGCAGTCTGGAGGAAATGGTTCACTACTGCTTCTGGTTAGTGTTTTGTCTCAACGTAAGTCATTAGGCCTCTGCTTAAATATGTGCCCAACCCCCCCAAACATTTTGTACTATTCACCTTGCAGACATAACTTCCATTGTGTTTTGATCCAGATGAGGCTCTGGTAGAGCAGCAAGGTAAAGTCTGTGTCCTGGATTTTGTTCTGGATTACAGAATATTTAGATTTAAGGACCACAAATGAATCCATCCCTTTTAAAGAATGAAACGAATACGAGCATGCTCAGATAATACATGTTTCAGCGGCTTAACAAGCTCAGTATTTGACGTGTGTACTGTATATCATTTCCTCAGCTTTTTGTTCTGTGGAATGCTACAAAAAAATTATTAAATTAATCATCTTGTTATTCCCCCATTTCCTTTATTTTTTTTTTAACCAAATATTACATTAGGTCATCCCCATTTCTGTTATTTTGTTTTCCAAGACTTGACAAGCAACAAGAAATTGTTGCTGTAAATCAAAGGCAATCAACGGCTTTTTTTTGTTGCCCAGGGCACACTTGCAAATGCCACAATATAAACTGTATGAGAGCAAAATAATTAAAATAAAACACAAATCAGCCATCAGTGATCTGTGGGCCAATTGCTACACAAAAGAAACAGAAAATTAAATGAAAAGAGCTCACAAAAATCATATTTCATCAAAACATGGAGAATTACAGGGTAGGGAGATACAAGGACAGCTGAATCTTATTATGGTTTTAATGTAGCAGCTGAAAAATTGCTTGTGGTCCAACACCATGATGTTTTAATTCACAAATACATACATTTTGTTATTTTTTTTTACATTTTGTGTATCAGGTTAGAAGCAGTTACTGATATGATTTCCTGAGAAAGAGTGGCCTCTCACACACTTACCTTTAATCTTGATTAAACTCAATCTATTTATTATTTCTTTCATGGTCTTTCTGCAAGGGTAAAGGAGCCAAGCTACGGTACTCCCTCTAATCCATGGTCAAATGTCACTAAAATAAGCAGCACAGAAAAATTACTAAGACCACAACATCTTGATGTGGACCGCATCTAACCTCAAAGTAGAATTGCAGATTTGTCCACCATTACGGCACCTTGTTTTTTATTCATGGCCTTATGTGACTCATGAGAGCACTCAAGTCAGTTAAAACCAAGTAGGAACTGAACTCAGTGCATTATACAGTAAATAAAATGGACAATCTCATGCATGGGAACAGACTTGAAAAACTATTTAAAGTGTGAAGTGAGCACAGGTAAAATTAATGCAGATTAAGCCTTTAAAATGACATAAACTTGAAACTAAGGCTGTACTTTTGTATGCAACTCAAGCGCCGACGCTGGATGGAAAACAGATGCTCCTCTCATGTTTTGATTTATCCACAGTACAATACCTAATCTGCTTATTGTTGTTTGTAAAACCATAAACAAATCCATCAGCTTGACATTTGTGCTCCTAGTTTCTGTACATCTTTTCATCTTTAATAATTTATCAAAGTTGGAATAGGCAAGCCAAGTGATGTCAAGTGAACATTTTGTCATTAGTATGCGAACAGGATATTTGACAATCCATAGCTTTGTCACTGGGCAGCGCTTGTGGCTTTGCTTTTTAATATATTTATGTTTAAAAAAAAAAGAAAAGGATATTTCCAATAAAACTGAATCTCGATAAGGTAAAGGATTTTACTTTGTTTAATATAATGCGGCACGAGGAACTGCAAAGATAGTGAGATGGTCTCAGTCACAACTTGAATTGATATGAAACAGCCCTGCATGTTATCTACGAAAGAAAATAAAACATAAACAAAACACTTTATTTTCTTTCCAGCTCTGCTACACATTTATCTATACTGCCATCTCAGAACACTGATACTTATTATGTCTACTGACTTCTTTTAATGCATACTGCAAATATTATTTTGTGCACAACGTACTATTTAACTCCCAGTTTTATCTGTCTTTTGATCCTTTGCACTCGAAATTACATCCAGGGCATAAAGAACAGAGCCAAGCTCAGTGTCATTTTAAGTTGTTCTCTCTGGCTGGCATTAAAATAGGGACAGGTAGTGTGGATAATATGGATGATTGTCCCTGTGGAAGTAAAACCATCTGAGCATGTCGATTAGTGTGAATATATGCATATCTGTGCGAGTTGCCTCCCTTGCTGTGCTGTCACAGTCATAATGAGAAGCTGCCAGCACTGGAACTCATTCCACTGGGTGAAAAAGCAGTTCAGAGAGAGAAAGTGAGGGAGACATAACGAGGTTGGCTGGAGGAAAAAAAGTAAAAAAAAAAACAACAAAAAAAAAACGAACATGGTGAGAGTGACCAAGCTTTTTTGCTTATTGTTTTTGATAATCTATCTGTTTCATAATCAGTGCAAACAGAACAAAGCAGCTACTTCATTACTATTCATAACGACTTCTTTATACTGTCACTCCACAGGTATATCATGACTAAAATTGCCAGGGGTAATACAGTTTTTAAATTCATTTCTTTAATGACAAAGAAGTAGAATTAATAAACATTGAGCTATTCATTCAATTTCCATCAGATGTTTCTCAGTAAAACTACTGACACAAAACGACTCTCTGTTCCTCTCATGTTTATAAGCCCTAAATGCAAAGTGACAAGGGTTTAATAACTTTCAGAGCTTTTAGTGATTGACAAGAAAGTGAAGCAGGGTTATGGCTCCAGCACCATAAGAGATAAAAGCGTAGCTTCCCCTTGGGGGCTGACTGAAGATGTAAGCTATGTTCCTTTAAGGAGTCACAACATATGAGGAAAAGTTACAGGCATTGTCTCTTTTCTAGACTTAGATGGAAAATACCCCCAGGAGGTTTCTTGACTTCCAACATCTGAAGGAAAATGCTGTCTGTATGATGGCTAGATCTCCTTATGGTGCAGTGGCTGTGTCGAGGTTGTTTTGTTAAGGTAGTGCAGGTGGATGTAATTCATAATCACTAAAGCCAGGCCCGATTGATATCATACATTTCAAACCTCACTGTGCCTGAAAGCATAGGTAAATGAATATGGTAAATGTAAGGGTTTGTCTCGTATACTGATTGAAAGTTTACCTCAGCAGTGGGATGGTCAAAATGAGTTTGTAGGTTGTATTATTTGGTGAAATAAAGTATTCTGCTGTTTTAAAAACACACGTGTAACAAATCAGTGGATTTATAGAAGTACTGTGCTGGCATATGCATGTCACCACAGCAAAGATTTCTGTGCGACTTCTTCCACAGTTTAACTCTTCAGATGAGCCGTGCAGAGCACAGCGAGCTTTGTATCTGATTTACACTTCCCTTTCGCATAGGATGGTGGCACCAAAGTTCAGCAATAACCTGACCTGCCTCTCTGCAGTCGGTGTGGCTCCTTGTGGTAATCACAGCAGCAGCAGAAAGAGGAGAGGAGCAGGAGGTTGCACTCCGTCACGTGTTGAAGAAATTCGATTTTGGAGACGGACGTCCACCGCTCGGCCCACACAACGTTTGGTTTCACTTAGCGTGCTGCAGCAGTGTGTGTGAGACCAGACAGGCGGGCAGTGGATGCCGATAAGACGAAAGGAAAGTTTTTACAAAGACACGAAGTTTGCTTCTTTCTTTTTAATCATTTCGTCTGATAAGAAATCGAAGAGACCTAAATAGGAATTTAGCAAAGAAACAAAGTGTGCCGCGGGGATAATGCTTTTTTTCCTGAGATGGATGTAACTGTGTACCTCGTCTTGATAAGGGAACAGTGAGAGGAATTTGTACATCTGGAAGCACAAGTTATCATCTTTAAACACCGGAAAGGAACAAATGAATGTGAGTATCCATCAAGGCTGGACTGCGCAGACCTTCCAGCGCCACAAGTAACCTGCCTGATGTTGAAGTTATTCATCAGTGTTTATCTCTAAGCGCACTTTACCCCCTTTCACTTATATAAAATGTTAATAGCGGGATGTATGCAAAGCAATTGCCTGTTACTTACTGTTTTTGCAGACCAATGCTTCGGCGCTCTCTGTTGCATCTATGCAGACTCCCCTCTAGCGTTAAAAAGTTTTAATTAATTAAAAACAAATGATACAAAGTAAATTTTGAAAAAGCTCGTGTATATATCATTTTAATAGACTATTTCTGCAATCAGTCAATATATAAGATGGATTATATAGGCTACTTAATCTTCTTTCATACAAAGGTTGTTCATATGGATGAATAATAATTTGGCATTTTTTCAACTCTATAGCAGTAAATTAAAAAAAAATACTACAGAGAAGCGCGTAGACTTTGAAGAGCTGACAAAACAGTTAACAGTTTGTTAAATCGCACCTTGTTAAAGTCCTCCTGAGACCAAGACATTCCTTTGAAATTGGGAAACCTATATGCAGTTATTGTATAGTCCTCCGAGTGCTGCTGCAGCCGCACCGCTGGACATACAGCTGCTCATACAGCTGCTCAGTGACTACACACATCATTAACTACAAAAAAGGTTTTCATATCTTTTAATTATTAAGCCAGTTAAGTCACTGGGATCCATCGCCATGCAGTTGTCTGTGTGATGGTTGCCATGGTGCAGCTCAGTCTTTGTTTCTTTGTTTCTTTTTTTTTTTTCCACCACCAGTCATCAGTTTGAGAAAGCCTGCTCTGGGTTAACTGTAAGTTTATGTTTATGCCAACATATCTAACACTTAGTATGATTTTGTGAGGCTCATTCACCGGAGCCGAGTCTGTTTCATTCATTTTTGTGCCTGCTTAATTGTGAGGCTGTTTGTTTGTTTGATAGGGTCATTTCTAACACTTTCTCTGTTCCAGTGCATCTTTCAGACTAATCTAAACTTGCTGAGAAAACAAGTGAAAGATGCACCAGTTGTGGATAAAACCACAACTTGGACCTCTGTGGCGTTTATAAGAGTCCAAGAATTATGTCCTATTCCCTTTGGTGCACTGCATGAAGTAATACTTTCACTAGTCTTGTCTCTGTGGCATGCGTATGCAGTTGATGATGCTAGTGTGCAGATTCCTGAAAAAAAAGAAAGAAAAACACATGATATGTTTCATGCAATCTAACCATAAAGTTTCTCACTGCCTTGCACATTCTGAAAATTGCCCGACTGTGGTTTTGCTCATCTTTTTGCAGTTCCATCATCACTCAAACAAGCTGAGTGTAAATCAGCTATTGCGTCTGAGAGCATTTTGCCAGAAAGCTGTCACCTCCAAAGTTCATTTCAGCATTTATGACCAGTCTCTGTCATTTAAAAAAAAAAGAAAAAGAAAAGTTGCATCAATGCGAAAGCAGAAATGTTTTCTGAACACCCCCGGACTTTAAAATTCCCAATGAGACCTGCCGTTTTTATAATTTGAAAACGTATGCGAGGAAAACTTTTACCTTAGTTGTAGTACTGTTGTTGCTCCTTGCACCCTTGCTACTGTAACACGATACACATCTGTTTTTAATGATGCAATCACTAGCACTGCCAGTGCAATGTCAGGCGGTGTCATCTTCAAAGATATTAGGTGTATGTGTGTGTTTTTTTATCCTGAATATCTTACACAAACAGCTGAAGGAACCCATGCTGCTCTTGTTGTGGGAAAGAGATGATCCCTTTTGTCACGGACCCTCAGAACCTTGAACTGAAAGGTTCACCATGAAAAAAAAAGTAGCTTGTGGGCTTTCCCAATGTGATGTTTGTTATTGTCAGGAAGTGCCTGTGATGGTTTTTCATGGGCTTTTTAAGACTACATGCCCAAAGACTGAAATTTCAAAGACTAATGCAGGGTATAGAAATGTGGCACTTAGTCTGGCAAACATTCAGAGCATTGTAGTTTGCTTTGAGCTAAGCCTGTCATCCTTATGTCCAGTCAATCTGCATTTCTGTCTGTGGTTTCCATTATGGCTCCATCGAGCCCCAAGCAGGCTGGCGGGTTCTTGAAACCACAGACGTTTTCTGTGAGTAACTAGACTCATGACATGGAATTAGAAGCTCATTTTATGCAGTCTGTCACTATAGCTGTCCCTCTTGGCTTGTTAGTGTTACATAGGGTTTTTGGTTGTGTTAATGAAGTAGTAACCTGCTTTATTTTGGGGGTAATTTGCTATACTTTTTGTTTAATGGAGGGAGATTTTTAACCAATAATGTATTTTCAGTTATATCAAGACAGCACATTATTTGCTCACAAGAAGCTATCTCCGATGTTGTCTGTGATTAAGACATTTGCTTGAGACCAATATTTGACAGTTGTTCAGTTAGTGGCAATTCAGAGGCCTTCTTTATTCAAAACATATGTATAAATTCTCAGATGAAATGATATGACTTGGCAGGATGATCTGTGGTAAATCCACTGTTTTAATTCTCCTGTTTTTTAAGTGTCTTTTACTCTGCATTGTTAAAAATTATATTTACATTTTCATGAGAGGGTTGGCATTCTTCTATGTAATGTTGTTTATGGCTCATGGAGGGAGGCAGCAGTAGTGTTTGTTTAGATACTGTTTGTTGTAGTACTTGCCAAACCAAAGGCCTACTTGTCTTCATAGCAGCAGAGAAAGACAAATAGACCTCATACTTCACCCAAAACTGTAAAGCCAGATATAAATAAGCCCAAGTATTTTCAGCTATTAGACATTAATATCCAATACATTTTGCCAAACACGATTTAGACTACAGTGAAGGGGAAAAAGTGCTGCCCTGATGTTCCCAGCATTCAAGGCTGCCAGGGATTTTGATGCTGATTTCAGTCATGCTAGCAAAGTGTTCACAATGATATCTAGTGTATTCCAAAAGAGATTTTCATTCTGTATGTAAATCCCACGAACCACGAATTCGGTCGTTCGACTTGGTTTAAAGGATTCAAAAGAAACTGGGTCAATGCTACAGTTTCAGCTAACACTGAGGTGTGCATGATATATTACACACACATGCCAGTTTTAGAGAGAAAAAAAAGTGAAGCTCGTGCAAAGTAAATATTTTAGTGTCTTTGTTCAGAGAACATGGGATTAATCCACCAGCAGTTGCGTCATCTTTACAAAAGCCATTAACAGTATTTAACTACCAGAAGAAGGGAGTCACGTTCTGGGACAATTATGCAAGAAAAATGCTTGAATCCAAACCACAATCGGATTGGCTTACTTAATGCAACAGCTTTTAACCATCAGCAGCCCCTTTGAAGAGTTTTCTTTCCCAAAGCTTGACACATGTGACTTCTCACTGGCTATTTACGAACAGGTATGAAATTCAGCGATACCTGCGTGGGTGGGCAACGGGAATTATATATTTGGCTAACATCTTAGCTTTAGTCTGCATAAATTTCTCTTTAATCTCACACTGAAACTTTTGAAACCATATGCCCTGCTTTACCTGGTATTGTGCAATTAGCTTACTCAACTGTGTGTATGTTATATCCATTAGGCTGTGCTGCTCTGCAGAGGTCCTCCACTGTCGCTCAACCAGAAACTGCATTATTTCAGTTGTGGTATTTGGTCAGGGAGTCTGGCCTTGAAAAGCTATCCTTTGTGCACTGGAGGGAGCTTTGTAAAAGTTCATCCCCAGTGTTTTAGTAAAGTAAATCAGTACTGAGGCTTTAAAGTTCAAGTGCTGTCAAGATTTTCAGCCTGTCATGGATGTGCTTATGTTTTTTGCCAAGAACAGCACTCAGAAAACAACCCAAACTGTACTATGTAATGGTGAATTTGTAGTGCTCGCCTTTTATGGTTTTGTCATTTGCAATTATTATGGTCTCTGTGAAAGCAATAAGAATTAGAGATTAATGGAGCAAATTGGCTCAGAATTCCTTTTTATGCCTAAACCGTTGAATCATCTTGGACCGGTAACACAGCAGATGCAAACAGCACACATTCTCATGCCATATTTCAAAACAAGTTGTGATACAAGGTTTCTTGCTACTCACACTAAATTCAAAGCGATTTATGAAGTTAAAAGTTAGCATCTTCAGTGTTGTGGGTTCTGAATCACGGCAGACTGAAATTAGCCCTGGAATCTTGTGTGCTCATGGCCAACTTCCAGCAGACCTCAATTACAATGCTGCAGAGCCAGAAAAAGGGAAAGAGGTAGACTGCATGGAGCCCTTCAATTCTGCAGTACTGCTCTGTCACTCAAATACACTGTTACCACTGTGGCTAAGACAGATCGCCACACAGCGTTCAGGGAGGCATTTAGTCCACACACACATGCACAGACACATGCTCACACACAGATGCGCAGATGTCTTTTGAATGTTTCCTTGCAGGTATCAGTTAATCCACTGGGGGGAGCCTTAAAGATCTTTTAACAGAGAGCCAGTCCTTCAAATATTGATGCACTTCTGTATATATTTTCTTGAAATTAAAGCAAAATGTACTTAACCAGGAAGTTAAAGTCATTATGAATTAGACCTATTACACAGAACCACAGACAACTGGAAGCCTGTCTTTTTATGTAATGAAAACGCACAATAATTTTCTTTGAGCCAGACACTTGGTGGTTTTGGATTATTCTGCAGATGGTGACAGTCTTGTTGAAACATTTCCACATTGCTCCACAGTGTCTCTCAGTCTCAATTACATATCCTCTGCAGTGGTGTGGATCCTTTGCCAGAGTGTGCCTATTGTTTATGCAAGAAATCCTTATACCCTTGCTACTTTTAAATATCAGTGTTTCAATATTTTTCCCCTTGATTTAACACTCACACACTTACTTCTCATAAACTCAATATGTTTGCCTAAGGAGAGTTATTTGAAAGGGTTCTAGGGGGGATTGTTTTAAAATTCCTTATTCCATGAGAGATAAATGTGGTGGTAAATATTAAATGCAGGACCTCACCTCCCAGACTTATACAAAGGAGCACAGCTATGGCAAACACACGGAGTAGCCTGGCAAAACTGATTCTCGCACCCTTTTAATTAAAGCTGCAGAGCAACAGCCAAAGACTCCCTGTCTGAAGTGGTATGCTGTGGCCTGTGGCTTTGATGTTTCTTTAGCACAGGGGAGCTCTCTGGTATATAGGAGAAAGAAGGTGTCGACTTATTAGGTGAACTAAGAAGTGAAGGAAAATGTTATGTGCTAGGGGTGGTTAGGGTAGGAACAAAGCCAATAAAACATATGGGAAAGCGTTTAAGGCATGTCGGCTACCTAGCTGTCTTAAACTACCTTACTATAAAAATATTGCACCTTTTCTTAGTTTCTGCTGTTCTGAGTTTTTTTAAAATATGTTGATATTGCTCAGCCTTTCCTCTCTGTGTGTCTCTAGGTTTAAAACGAAGGGGCCAAAATGAAGACTGCTGCCAAGGGTTTTGGGAAGTCTGTAATGGATTCTTTGCATCGTGAGGGTTGGTGGAGCAAAAGGATAGTGCTAATGGTATATGTGGTCTTGGACCTTATAGCAGTCCACTCACCTGTGGTCTTGGGAACCCTTGAGCTACAGCTAGATGAGGAGCAACCAGCAGGTACAATTGTAGGTGACATCAGTGCAGGACTTCCCCCTGGCGTAACAGCATCCTTGTACTTCATTTCAGACCATGAGGGCACAGGAGTAGGGAGTGATTTGGACATAGATGAAAGCACAGGCATTATTAAAACTGCCAAAGTTCTGGATAGAGAATTAAGGGATAGGTACAACTTCATTGCAGTCACCATGACAGGCGTGACAGTGGAGGTGACCATCAAGGTGAATGACATAAATGACCACGCTCCAAAGTTCCCCAGAAAGCAAGCCACTTTTAAAATTCCTGAACAGACAGCTATTGGCACTAGGTTTCCTCTCGAGCCAGCTGTTGATAGTGATAAAGGCCAACTTACAACACAGGGTTACCTTATCAAGGATGGAAATGTTGGCCAGGCGTTCACCTTGGAAACCAGGAGAGGAAGCAATGAAGTTCTCTATCTAGATTTGGTGGTCAATACCATTCTAGACAGAGAGAAAAGATCCACCTATACTTTATCTTTGGAGGCTTTTGATGGCGGGTCCCCCAAAAGGACTGATCAGATGACGTTAGATATTACTGTGCAAGATATTAATGACAACGCTCCTGTTTTTAACCAGAGCCGCTACCATGCTATAATATCTGAGAACCTTCAACCAGGAAGTAACATCCTGCAGGTGTTTGCCACAGATGTTGATGAGGGCGATAATGGGATGGTGCTATATGAAATTAACAGGAGACAAAGTGACCCAGATCGCTACTTTGTCATAGATTCTCGTACTGGCATCATCACCCTCAACAAACCACTGGACTTTGAGATGAGGAGAGTCCACGAGCTGGTGGTCCAGGCACAAGACAACGCAACTCATCCAGAAGTGTCCAATGCCTTTGTCACCATTCATGTCAGAGACTACAATGACAACCAGCCTACAATGACCATCATCTTTCTCAGTGAGGACGGATCTCCCAGAATCTCAGAAGGGGCACAGCCAGGCCAGTACGTAGCCCGCATCTCAGTCACTGACCCAGACTACGGAGAGTATGCCAATGTCAATGTGTCACTAGAGGGAGGTGATGGAAAGTTTGCCCTAACCACCAAGGATAGCATAATCTATCTGATTTGTGTGGATCAGATTCTGGACCGTGAGGAAAGAGACACCTATGAGCTGAGGGTGATGGCGACAGACTCTGGCATGCCTCCACTCAGGGCTGAATCCTCCTTCACTATCCAGGTGATTGACATCAATGACAACCCTCCTCTCTTTGACCAGCCAGTGTACAGACAGGTCATTCCTGAAGTGGTGTTTCCAGGCAGCTTTGTGTTACAGGTAACAGCTAGAGATAAAGACCAGGGGCCAAATGGGGACATTAGCTACAGCATCCTACAAGATGGAAGTGCTTATTACAGCTGGTTCAGTATAGACTCCATTACAGGCATTATTACCACTCTCTCCCAGCTGGATTATGAAAAGAACCCTGGTCCCAGTATAACTGTGGTGGCCACAGATGGAGGAAAGCCATCTCTTTCCTCCACTGCAGTTGTAAACATCTTTCTTCAGGATATAAATGACAACGAGCCCGTTTTTGAGAGAAACTTCTACAATGTGTCCATCGAGGAGAACACAGCCCCAGGGACCTGCATTCTTGAGGTAGGATTTTTTTTATGTTTTAATTCAGTAAAAGTTTATGAATTGATTGATATGATCAACACTCCCACGCTTTAACACTTTGCTTATGTAAGAGTCTGCACTGGACTTGGGTGCAACTGTGGAGAGCGACAAATGGAAAGTTATTAGATAAATAAAATAGAAGTTTGTCAGAGTAACTCCTTTTTTCCTCATCGAGGGTTATTATTTAATGCTAAAGCTGTTTAAATTGGACAGCCTTAGTGAGGATTTACCTGCAAATTTAGGCCAACATGATCTGCTCCTTGGCTGTCCTCTCCTTCACCTCTCAAAAGGTTTCCAGGGTAACAGAGGCAGTGCGAAGTCCTCCGTCAGCCGAGGCACAAAGGAGTTTTTCACATATTCACAGACAGAGACAAATTCAGGGCTTTATCCAAAGAAATATATGTCACTTCAGTCTCAAAAGGCACCTTAATTAGGGTTGTTGAGCGTGAGAAAAAAATGGCCATAAGCAACAAGATGAATTAAAGTTCAGACAAATTAGAGCACCCCATGTAAATGCAGTGTTTTTTTTTCTGGTAAAAAATTATTTCCACAAGTCATTTTTGGTTTTCTTAATAAAAGGACAGCAATTACAAAGAGAAAATGAGGCACATCAGGTGTTAAAGTCATTCAAGCCATTTCTCACATCAGCAAGCTGGAGTTTCTTTTTACGAGTATAGAGGTTCTGTTTTGCAAGTGTGTGCAGCAGTACTGCATGGATCAAGGAGTTGGAAATAGAGTGCAGCCCAGATGGACGGCCTAGCAGATGAGATCTTGGCCCAGGATTTTGCTGTGGATAAGGGAGGGGTGAAAGGAGACACAATGTCATACTGTGACACTTAAATATAGTGAAGAAAAAAACAAGGAGCTACAAGGACTTTTTGTGGGTAGTTTATAAATCAAAAAGACCACAAGTGTAATGAGAAAGGGGAATGTTCTGAAATTGATTTTGGAAATTGGAAAGTCGACCAAAGAGTAATTAAAAAATGTATGTTTTGGACCGTGAAACTCTACGATCACTGTTTCCAGTGTGAGCTGGAGTTCATGTTTGATTAAAAAAGTATAAGGAAAAAACGGTTTCATGTTTTCTTTCAAACCAGCGATTTTCAGAGTTTTGTCTTTACTCTGCATTGGCTGCTTAGTACCGGCCCTCAGACAGTTCGTAAGAGTATGACATGCTTGATCTGTGGGCCCTACTGAGTCCAAGTATGAAGTAGTTCTTCAAAGCCTCTGCTCTCTGGCCTCTCTTGGGCTTCACTGGTTGTTGCAGACGTGTGTTTGGCTGCCCATGTGAGAACAGACTGCTCTTACTTAGGGTGCCAGTTCTACATCCAAACATCTCAGCAAGACATCTGATGACTGTCTTTTTCTTTTTGAAGATGAAATTCTCAGTGCACCCATCTTTCACAGACAAAGCCACTCCCCCCCCCCCCCCCCCCCCCACCACAAAAAAAA
>VVHJ01033622.1:18290-33717 GCA_015107715.1 Tylochromis polylepis
AAAAAAAAAAAAAAAAAAAAACTTATAGTATGGACATTGTGATCATTATTTAGACGTTACCTTTTCTCTTTCCTCTTCCCATCTGTAGGTCACCAGTACAGTGTTTCAGGGTCATTCTCGCGTGGTATGATTATTTTTTTGTCACTTTTCACTATACATCAGTTGCTTTTACAGACGACTTTATAATTAGATGTGTGGGGGGAAAAGATAAATAAAAATAAGGGCTTAATCCTATTAACAGCCATCACTCTTGTAATTTAATATATGAGATCTGCTGCAAAGAAAATAGGTCACCCTGGAGAGGGGAAATCAAATTCGACATGAAAAACAGCACTTGAAAAACTATGAGCTGCAATGTGGAATGTGTTTCATGAGGCATTACTAATTGTATTCTCCTTATTAGTTTTCCAACTGTGCCCAATTTACAAGTTTTCTGGATGGTGTTGAGGTCCAATATAACTCCACAACACATATCCGAATCCATAAAGGAACCACAATACCAACGCAACTTTCTATAGTCCATACTTCATTTTATAAATTATGTTCTCTTGCCTCATATTATATCTCCGTTCCAGATTGCAAGCATGCATTCACTCAAGAGGAACCGTTACACTGCGTTGTGCAAGTGTATTTTTTTAACGCAAATGTGTGAAGTCCTTGTTGAATAATAAGAAAGCAATAAGACGAAAAAAGTTATTACTTCAGCGTCATTTTATCACATCTGTTAATCAGAAGCTTTTGATTCCCGACATGGAGGAAGAAGAGTAATATAAGTTGTTGTTAAAGATAATGAGGCACATGGTTGTCTTGGCTTTTACATATGTAATAAGTAATGAAAGTTTTCAGCTGATTATGCCACAGTCCTGCGCTGGGGAATAATTTACGCCTCATATCATTGCGGCTTTTGGCTCATTTGGAGGGTCTCTGCTAAGAATTGCTCCTCTGTCTGTTTTTGGGTTGTTCTGGCTCCAGCAGAAAGGCGAGAGGGGGTCTCCGAGCAGCTGAGGGGGAAATGAACCCTGACAAGCGCTTGCATGAGTAGCGGAGGTGATATAAGTAGGGGGGCTTCCTTGTCTGAATGCTGGTCCTGCAGACGCTAAATTCTTATCTGATCTCACTTCATTTCTCATTACCTAGGTGTGAAGATAGGCCAGAACTAATTTTTAAAGCCACCTCCCCCATGTTCCTGACTGAATGGACCGCTTATATTGCTGCAAACTCCTTAGCAACATGAGACGAACGCTGCTTTCTATGATAGAAGGACCATTTCTTTCTTGAAGTTGTATTCAAACTTTTGGATTTAACTGTTCTTTCGGTGCCTAATTTGCTTCCCATCTCAATGACTGTATGCCCTTTCTCAAAATCTCTTTCCTTGAAAAAACATTTATATATGAGTGTTCTACTTTGGCTATGATTTCTTGTGGGCAGACCTACTATGATCCTTTTTTTTAAGTTTAGATACCACATAAAGCAGCATTCAAACATATCCATTATTTCGCAATGAATGCTTTAAAGAAAACCTAGTTGAAAGCGGTACCTCAGTGAAGTGGCACTATGAATCAGTATGCCATTCCTGGCAACATAAAAGAAACCACTCTGAGGAAAAAATACCCATAATTCCCCTCGAGAAAACATATGAATGATCGTGCTTCTTTCTAGTGTTTCTCTCACACACAGTTTCCGCAGTTTTCATTCTACTGCACCGACCACTTACTTCTAATGACTAAGCAGGTTCTAACAACAGTGATACAAATCCAGCAAACCATAGTGTCCTCAGTTCTTCATTAGCTGTTAAATAAATGCTTTGTTGTGTAGCGAAAATTTAGGTATTCAGTGATAAATTGTGGATGGTGCTTTCGGTTTAGGTTCCTCCCTGGAAAGCCTGCACTGATGAATTAGACCTTGCTTTTTACAGTCTTTTCATGTATAGTATACTTTTTACTTCATATAAAAATTTGAATGAAAATTTAATATCTGACAGTAAATTTATGAAGTTGACTAATGCAAGTGGCCTGATAGCTGAAATTAATGTGCTTTAATTTAAATAATAAACTCAATTTTTCAGTATTTAGAATTTGCAGCGCTCTCCTCCTCCATAAAAAGTTTCTCCTCTCACTGTTTCAGCAGCTACCGCTGAACGATGACCACATTTTCAACCCATAAAAATTCAAAGCATAAAAATGGCTGATTTTGAATTTCACCCAAACTGAACTTGTACAAAACAAAAATGCAAAATGTAGCGATTTGGTTACTGAATGTGACACCTGCTCAATCACACATTTTACATAAACACTACCTTATCAAGTAAAGCTCTTCCAAAAACATTCAAATGACACTGCAGCATTTTGAAAATAAGTGAGGTAAACTATGAAAATGAGGGAAACTGCCAGTTTCAGATGGGTATTTTGGTATACAAACCGTGTAATCAGTTTTTACCAGACATTTTCCTGGAGATGGTTTTTGTCAAGCGAAATACTCACTTGTCTGTTTTAATACCAGACTGGCTTTTTCTTCCTCTGAGACTGGTTTAGCTTGAGGCAAGCCGACTCTGTTTTTGGGCTCCCGTTTCTGTTTCTTTTTCCTCCTGCTAACTACCAAGCTTCATTGTGGCTCTGCGGTATAACAGTATTTTCAGGGAATGGTGAAATTGCAGGAAACTGGATGTGCTACTTAATGTGTTCGTGAATGTAATACTTCCTTGAACACTTACTCCTGGGCCTAGCAGGGGCAATGAAGCGAACATAAACACTGATGTACATCTGGATAGAGTGTGGGTGTTCAGGTCAAAGTTGCTCTGCTCGAGACAGCTGAACGCATTTTATTGTGCTTAGCCGTCCATCATCAAATCTGCCGCCTCTTTCCGTCCAACAGCACAGGAAGAGGAGAAGGTTGTGGTGAAAATTTAATGTTATATGGTTGAATACAGAAGCTGGGAGGAAATACTGTTCATTAGTGTAAAACCAAAGCTGTGGGTGTGCGCACATCGAACTGTGAAACAACATGAAAGGAACCCTGCATTTATGCACTGAAGTGCAACTACAGCATTTAGCTATACTGTAGGGCTGCAAAGATTTAGTTGATAATTTATTCATAAGTATTAATAATTATTAAGATACATTTTCATTTTAAATGCAGGAAAATATGCCCAGCATAATATATCAGTGGTTTCCCAAATGTCTAATGTCCAAACAAACGGGCAGCAGCCAGTGATATTTTGCAAATCACACAGTCCAAATTTGTTGCTGGTTGCTGTCCATTATGTGAGTGCTGAGTGGTAAGAGTATGCGATGTTTACAAGACCTCAGTGCTGTGATGCAATCACATGGAGCGCTGGCTGTAAAGCAGAAGTTGTGAGGTATGAAAGTTCACTGGAGGGGTTTCCTGCCCACATCTGGCAAGGAAGGAAGATGGGCTTATATATCCCCCTTGTGGGACACAAAATTTCATTAGTAGTCTGTCACCCAGGCTCTCTGCTGCAGGTGAGACAGACCTCTCAGCACTGCTTCCAAGTTTCTGTGAAAGACTGTGTGAGCACAGTGAAAGTAGAGCAAGCGAGAGACACAAAGAAAACAGCTGAGAGTCTCCAGAGGGACACTCGGCCTTTGGCAGCTGTAACAAAGCTCATACTCAGCAGCTGGATTCAGCTGTTGATCCCTTTTCTAACATCTATCCTCTGACTCTGAGGAGTGGGATATCACTCTTCCTGTCTGAGTCTCTGTGTTTGTCTCTGTCCTTGTTCTTTCTGCCATGATCAGACTTCTTATCTCTTCCTTTCTCCCTTTCCCACACTTATGTGTCCCTTTTGTGATCCAATTACACCTCTTCCCTTCCCCTTGTTTCCCTGTGGAGTGGTGACATGTGGATCAGAGCAGGTGAGAGCAGCACATCTGCTTGCCTGGGGATGCTTGAGCACCCCTGGAGTGACACAAACAGGCAGCTTCGTGGGTCTCAGTCTGAACAGACCCAGGCTTATCTAGTTGGATCATTCAAGAATGGTTGTAAATTATCAACAGAGTGAAGTCAGACTGCAGGTGTGTGTCCTTCAAGGGTGTCTACACGGCCACGTTGTCACAGTGTTGTATTCAGGCACAAGAGGAATACTTTTGTTTAACCTTTGTAAATAGAGACAATTATTCACTTTGCCATTCGTCTCCTTTGAGACGAATGAGTGGGAAGGGGGGTAGACCTCGAGGCTGACTGTGCTAACGGCTGCCAGGCCTTCTGTTCTCACAGTCCGTGGTCCCCCTGCACATGTGCAAGGCAGTTGGCATCGCTAAACAAGCTGGGCATCAGGAAGCATCATCTGCTTGCGATATTCATACTGTTCCAAAGCAAATCTGTGCTAAATCATCCATCCAGTCCCCTGCTGTCCATCAAAAGCCACCAGACCGGAAAGTAGACACTGAGTGACAGTTTGCCAGGTAACAAAAATCAGTAATCAGAAGACTAGATTCTATACAAACAGCCACAAATCAATTTTGGCAGGATGATGAGGGTCATGTATTGTAATGGAAGAAAACAGCTGCCAGCATGTTGAATTTTTTATTCACGACATGCATATACTATATATACACAGCCCTAAAATATCTTAACCACTGAGCAAATGTCTCCAAATCCAGAAGTTAACTGTTACAAAGAATGCATCGCTTTTGTCTGCCAGCAACCTCAGCCCCTTTTTTTTTGCTCCAGCCTTTCTGCTGCACTGACTGCCAGTTGAAATAACGATTGAAAAGAATGTTACTGAGCCCAAAAAGTCATGGAAGGAGTGGCGTATTCAGTGCAAGGAGTATGCTTGCTCTTAGTCCGATCAGTTTTGCTTTACAACCATGTCTGATTGGGGCTGGAAAAATGTATGAACACAGATATTAGGCAATGCCTAAGTTGTCCAAGTGAGAAATAGTGGATGTAGGATAGTGTTTCAGGAATGAGGTGGCAAAAAATAGGTAACCATTCAAGCTTTTCATCTTTGTGGAACCTGTGTTGACACTGTTAGCACTGTTAGAAAAGAATGTTTTTCAAATAATGATCACTCAGGACATTATGAAAACTGACTGAATTGGTGGTTAGAGCTGTGAATTGAACCTAAATACACATTCATTTCTACCTGAAATGTGACATTTAGCACAGTTTATTTTACTTTTGGCAACTAAGAAATAATTGTTTACTTTAAATGCTTTTAATTTTATTTAAATGTCAAAGTAATATATTGTTAATAATATCACTAGACATCTTACATATTCATATAATACCCAGTAATAATTGATGAGTAGAGCAGAAACAGAAAACTTGTAAGGATCAAAGAATTTGTTATTTCTTGCACTCAGCCCAGTTCCACTGAGCAAGTCGTTCTGTTTTTTTAAGCCTTGTAACACAGAGCACGAGAGAACGAGAATGACAAACCACACAGAAAAGGAGGTTTGTGTGGAGAGACGCTCCACTTTTACATTGTGGTTTACCCACATTGTCTGTCTTGGCTTCAGACAGAAAGGCACCCTGGCCTGCTAAAACCAGACTCCCAATCTGTGTGTACTGATGCTGCATGGTGGTCCAACCTCACAATGCTGTTTGCATATCTTGATGCCTTGACCACATCTATCAGAAATGCCACTTGTGTTATAAGGGAGGACATCTGTTGTACCATTTCTATTGTATAGAAATGCATCCACCCTGTAGATTAGTTGTAATGAGACAACTGCTGAGCTTAACATAGATTTCCTGAGTGCTAGGTGATTTAAAGAGTTAGCTGGGGGAGCTAATTACCGTGGGGTTGCGTACCTCCTTAGGAAGGCTAATTTGATTCTGGTGCTGCAGAATTTATGTTGTGAGTTGGGTGCTGCTTCTTTTAGCTGCTGTGTTGAAAGGCCAGATCTTTGTTTTGATTGTTGTGTATAGCCTGGTGCTGCGGGGAGCCTGCATGGAGCAAAGGGAGCAGTGGGACCGTCTGCTGTAATTAGGCAGAGCTGGTTGCAGGATTCAAGATGTGTGATGTGGTATCATAGCAGACGAACAAAAAGCCAGGAAAGGGGTGTGTGTGTGTCTATGTGCATGTCTTGGTGTAGACAAGGTTTGACAGTGGAAGAAATTCTCTAATCAGTGGCCTGGGTTCCTCCCAGGCTGCATCACAAATGTATCTTATGGGATCCAAAATATCAACATGGGCGAAAGAAATTGATGGAGCAGATATGATTTTGGCAATCCATGGTGAAACTAGAACAATGCACATCAACACTGAGCACCGCCCTTCTATTCCAGTGTTGGCTGAATGCTGGACATGCAGCCAGTCAGATCCAACTGGGGCAAAACTATGCTGAGTTTCAGCACCGTGGAATGTGAAGTGAAAAGTACCTTACATTTTTGTGTTTAAATGAGAATGGCTTAAGCACACTATACAGAGTCAGTCTTTCAGCCTTGCTGGAAAAGCTGATCCACCCTCAGAGGATGTCTTAAAAAATACTCCATGGTTAAGTGCCCAGAAAAAGTGTGTATTGTCTGCAGCCTCAATGCGTCTGAAAATTCAGCTCAGGACTGAAATAAATGCAGATGGTGGACTAGCCAGCATAATGGAGAAACAAGTTGTTGATCATTTCAGCAAGTCAATGCATCACTGCCAGGGCTGAAGGCATCCAGACATCTGGTTTGAGAAACTGCGTCCAGTCAAACCTGGCTATGTCTTTATAGAAGATCGATGGAAATTATACCCGATATGCTTCATCAGATTGTTGCAACAAAAACCTCTAATCCAACCCTGACATTTCTTTTATGAGCCCACAGTTTTCTGTAACATCTCTAAACATTTGTTGCTTCGGATGCACAACCTTTTTCAAATCCGTTCTCCTAGTGCAACTTTGATAAGAGCAAAACACCTTTTTACGTGATGGCTGTAGAGCGGCTTGAATACATCCACACTTTCATGTGGCAGGCAGTGATACTTACATGCAATCTCACCGAAAAGGACTCTGGGGTGTGCAGATGTGAACGATCTTGGTTTGAAAACCGGTGCAGATCTTTGGTTTGATGCCCGGAGTGAACTACAGTATCACCTGCTGCCAATTTTTACCATCAACAACTTATTGCTTACAGACCCTGATTAGCCCAGACAGCGGATATCGTGATTAATGTAGCAATTTGCCATTTGTATGTGAAGTCATGCCATGCTGGGATAACACTATTCATCTAAAGATCTGCTCTGGACTGGGTAGTTTATTTCTTCATATGTCCCATTAATCGTTTTCCAGTACAACCAAAACGTTCTCCTGCTGGTCATTGCTTGCGGGCGTTTAGTTAATTGAGGAAGGAGGAGGGAATTACTCGAGTCACATTTTTGCTGACATTTTCTCAGTTCATCAGGAACACAGCTGTCACACTTTCAGTTACTATCCTGCGGCGCTAATGTTGTGATCATCTGATTTTTTTGACAGATCAGCCAACACTCAGAATGCAGGACACATGCAGTTTCATCATTACTGTTACAACAAAAGCTTTGATTAAAAATAAATACTGTTTTCAACCTGGGGGAAGCCATTGAGTGATGTTTAAAGATGGCATCTCAAAAGTCTCCTGGGGTATATCCAGATAGATTTGTGGTCTCCAAAGTAAACGGCATGTTTGATAAGCCTGTGAAGATATAGGGTTCTTTACTTGTTGTACTGAAGCATATGCAGTACCCTCATGCAGAAATGCACCTATCTTTGCTCCTCTGTTTTACTGGAATGTAAAAACTATTGCTTAATGTACTTAGTGCATGCATAATGTCAGTACAAACAAGTGCGAGGATCCTGTAATATTGACAGAAGTTCAGGGTGCTGTATTGGAAATGTCCCTCATCAGTCTGCCTGAGAGAAATTAAAATATTACAGGAAGACTGAGTTTAAACATTTGTGCAAGCTCCCTTCATTTCTTTTATGCCGCTATATGTGATTTAAGTGTTTGCGGCTGAGATGCAGACATTTAATGCACTGTCATAATGCTTTGGCAGAGACATTTTTGTGAGCAATTACGTACTGAGTGTATTCATGACTGTGCATGGGAAAAAGAGAAAATAATCAGGCATTCTTTCTGCCTTTAAATCTTAGCCAGCTTCAGTCAGAGCTCTTCCCCTGTCACCATTCCCGTCGTCACTGCTGCTGCTCCATTTTTTATTTATGGGCTTCCCTTTTGCTTTTTTACCTCGAGCATACTAATTCTGCAATGTAATAAGCTTAGTGGTTTCTTTGCAGTTTTCATTCTTATTACCATGGAGTCATCTTTCAAAGATTGTCTTCTGCAATATAAAATGAACTGCATGGAACTCTCCTCAGTAATCATTTGTCATTTCACCTTTATGAAATTTTCCAATAGTGTAGCCAGTTAAGGTTTTCTGCTTATTTTTCTCTTGTTTTTCTGTAGTCTTTTCACGTTTCACCATTACTAGATTTTCAGATAAAGCTTTTTGCTGCATTGTTTTTTTTCTGATTATGCATTTCTAAAAGGTGTGTTTTTCCTTTTTTTTTGGAGAACTCCTCTGAGACTCTCCCCCTCCTGCCGTTCTGTAAATGACTTGTAAACAGGCTGTTTAAGTGTGAAGTCACCCTATGCCCCGCTTCCGTTCTTTATTCATCACACTGACACACATACACATAGAAGTATGGGGAATGTTTTTCCTAAAATGCTTGGGGGAAGGGCACCATTTCTGTTGTAGGACTGGGCCAAATTCTGACACAGCCTGCAAAAAGTTATTTTCGAAGGAGCCATACCCGACACAAAATTTTTAAAAAATAGACTTTTTAGTCAAACAACTTTAAAATTGAGTTTGTGATTAACTATACATGATTTCAAGCTTTAAAATAATACAATATTTTAATAATGATATCTCAAGCTGCCCATTTAGGCTTTCTCTTTTGAAATATATTTAATGATCTGTGGCTATTAATTATGTATAAAGTTTGGGCTTTTTGATGCTGGATAAAAAAAAAAACTGAGCAAAAAATAAAACTAACTGGGGAAAGTGAAACAAATGGGGAACTCGGAAGGAGCACAGAGTGAGAAAGAAAGCAGACGCTGAGAGGGAAAAAGAGCTGATTTACCTCATGCAGAGTGCGTGCAAAAGTGGCGTGTATATGAAGCTCAAGTGGTGGTTTGTTACCATGGCAATATTGGGAAACAAGGGTGGGTGGAGAGTAGCATAAACAAGAAACCCCATCGATTTCATGGGCAAATCATCATCTCAAAGTTCCTGTTTTTCCACTGTAAATGCAGTGGAGCATTTACATGCGAGGACAGTCCCGAAATTATTTGTGGAGAGGTGAACTCATGAAACCTTGAGAGCTCAGCTACTCTGCAGCTTGTGAAAACATAGTTGTTGTATTTTTTTTTTTTTAAGGTAGTGGCCTCTGTTTAGAGTTAAGCTGTCCTTTTTTTTTTTCCACAGTTCATCACTGTTTCTCTTTGGGCTGTCTTGCTGTCTCAGCTATCTCACAACATTATCAACATATCCTAGAGGTCTGGGGAACATGTAGCAGAGTCTAAGGATGTTTGTTTGGAGATAGAGAACATCACGATCCCTTGGCTAGAGAAGGTACATTTATCCTGACGTATAAACACATAGTATAAACTGAGCTATCAGATGAATCTATATTGTATAACAACTGAGGTTTTCATTTGGAGGGGAAATCATGGGGGTAGCAGAGGACTGAAAATGTTTATTCAACATGTTTCGCCCTCCACAACCTCCCCATCCTCACATGTTGTCAGTGGCTGGGCCTCTGCATCTGTCATGAAGGACACACATGGGGAAGAGTTCACAGGGCCCCCGTTCTTCCAAACCTCATTTCTGCTCAGACGACTTTGTCCCTGTTTTTTGTCTCACGACAAGGACTTTCCTTTACTGTCTCCCTCCCAGCGCTCCTGCATTCTGATAACAAGGGGGACCTCAATGAAGTGCCAGGGCGATTAGATTCAATTTGTCCTTCTTCTTTCTTCTTCTATCAGACTAAAAAACACTTCCCTCCAGGAACAGGTTCATCCCACATCTACAACCTCCTTGCTGCCAGAAGCGGAAAGTCTGTTGGTAATATTCAACCATTATCTCGCACTGTTTAGAACTGTGATGAAGCAGTCACAAATCTCTTATCTCAGATGGGACAAAGCCTTCATGGGCACTGTGGACAACAGTGTAAACACTAAAGAAGGGAGAGTGTTTCATTGGAACGATAGGCGTCTGTCTGAGCAAACAGGATGTATTTGTTTCAGGTCTCTATTTTGGGAAAATATTTTAAAAGCTTGTTCTTGCCTTGTTTAATTCAAGACATGGATGCATAAGTGCGTCTCACTGCCTAATGACAATTTTATCCTATTTGTCTAAATAGAAATTTGGTGTTTGAGGACTCTGCGTGACAGGGAAATTTATTAGCATTTTTCTCTACTGGGTCAAGCACCCAATTAATATCTCAGATGTGTTTGCAAAGATCCCGAGACTTTGTGATAGGCAGAAAAAAACAAGTGCCGGTGTGTTCTTTTCACATTCTGACAAAAGGTGTCTGCAAGAGCGTGTACAAAATCTTTACATAAGGGAGAAGACAATCATGTTGATAATTTAGCTTATTATTTACTCTTTTTAGTTTATCTGCATTTGTTAGAAGTGACTCAATGACATAACAGGAAGTCTAAGAAGATCCTGAAAAAAAAAAAGAAAATAAAAAATGAGAGCGCAATTTTGCCTGCAGAGGCTAAATCTGGAGACTAGCTGCTAGGTTCCCAGATTAAAAAAGGTGGAGTTTGTCCAGCAGGAGAAAGGTGTGTCAAGATGAAGCCAAAGCACACAGGCTGAAATGATATTTGGCTTGGATGTACTGCACAAAATGCCTAAATCACAGAAGAGCCATACAGAGGGGCCAGCGGGATGTGAAACTTGGTTGACCTAATTCTTTATTGGCTTGTTAATGTTATTATATGACAGGACAAATCCTTAATGATGGAAGCGTATTCAAAAACAAAAAGTGATGATTTTAACATACACAGCGCCATTATAGAGTGAAGACAGCTATACAGAGTTCTCTGTAACTTCTGTTGAGGTGCTTTCACAAGAACATCAAAAGTAAAGAAATGATAAAAGGAGAACATTAAAAACTAAAAACCTCTTAAGTAATATAACGTAAAGCTCAGCAAGGTCGCGTGAGAAAATCTCCACATATATTTATTTTATTTGGCATTTTAACATGCACACACATGCACACAAATATAATAAAAAGCTTAAACCCCTAAATAAATCTAAAAATAGAAAACAATTAAATATATATTTATTTCACACATTCTGCAGCATTCTGTTTTCTGTCTTATTCTCAATCATAGTTTTGCAGTGTCTGTATGGTGTGGCTTGGATTTTGCCTGAGGGAACATGAAGAATGATCTCCTTTGGAGTATTATCACTGGAGTACATGAAGAAAAAGTACTTTCAAATACTGTGTCAGTGGATATTTTGTCTAGCTGTGGCACTTGCTGTAGAGTTCATATTGACACTTCCAGGCCTTTGTAAACCGTTTTAGCCAGTTAAGTCATTTGTTATTCTCTTGAGAGCCTTCTCTCATCGTTAAGAGCAGCTCCTGCACAAGTCCTTTGTTGAAAATCCCACTTTCTAAGAAAACTTTGCTGAGTTATTATAAACAACAATGAAGTGGATCAGTCTTTGCCTTGATGTGAGTAAACATCTCAGAGACAGGTCTTTGCATTTTGCAGGCTCATATCGAACTGTTTTAACTCTTCAACCACAAATCTACCTCACTTAAATTTGTGCTGACATTTTACAGTTTCGTGCAATACAGTTCCAGGTGTTTGAATATATTTTTCCGGTTGTTCTGTGCAGTCTTTGTTTCACATTCATCTATGGTTGGTATGAAAATCAGCTTCCTTGAGTTGTATAACCTCCTGTGGAAAATATCCTTGATAAAAAGTGCATTGCAGATTGATTAACCTAGTTTGCACTGTTATTACATAAAAATTCATCCAGACCGGATTCATGAATGAAAACTCAAGCAATTTTCAAAAGTCTGCTCATTTATTCTGATTCCATGTAAGAGTTAATGGAGCCCCAGAACAAAAGAAGAACTGTATTAAAACTTGTATCTGACACAGGAGCTTCGCAAAGCTTCGCAAACATTGTTCTGATGTCAAGTAAATGTGACTTTGCGTTGGGCTGGGGGCTGGGGGAGCTTTCATCAGCTTTCCTAATCGGCAAACAACTCCAGTTTTGATATGACCTCTCCTTTAATGGCATCTCTTAGTGCTTTTCCTTTCTGTGAAGTTCATTACTGGTGTGCTGGTGTGTAATACTGTAAGCCTCATTAAAGAAATCCCAGGGGTACAAACTCTTCTTCTCAGGGAGAGTGAGTTGAGGATTTGATGTGGTCTCCCCGAGGCTTGGGTGGTATGGTGAAAGGGATTAATGGCGTGACGTCAGAGTGCTCTGACTGGAAAGACTGGCATGATATGCTCACAGAACTGTGTTCACACTGGACAGTATGTTAGTTTCCAATTCCTGCTTAAGCCTGGGAAACTTTAGATGTGGGTACTGAAGGAAGCCAGTTGAAATGAACACCGTGACAGTGGTGTGTTCTGTGGATGACAGAGAGGAAACTGCTTGCTCATACAGCACCAAACTTATTCACGGTCTTGAATCCTTTCCAGGCTCGCCAAGAGGACTTTATTATATAACGCTCTACCTTTGTTTGCTGTTGCTTTTTTTTTAAAAGCTCATTAGATGTACAAAAACAAAGAACATAGAAGAAACAATGTTGTTCTAAAGCTCAGTGTCAGACTAGATTGATGGATCAACCATTTCCTCATATTCAGGCCATTCTGCAAAGTAAATTATTCAAATGAATTCAACTGAGCCAGGATGGCTAACACTAACTTTTTGTGAAAGTCCTTTTTTTTTCTTAAAAGATACGGAGCTCATTTAGCTACGGCTGTTTGCAAAGTGATGGTGAGGCTGAGAGAAAAGCAGATTCTTTCTAGATAAATCAAATAATGTCCTTTGCCAAGGACCATCTGACTCTGCTGTTGCCTTTATTGAAAAATACTGCCTCAAGTGCCAAAGAATTATTAATAGTTCCAGACCTTTTGATGTGCTTGGGTTTTTGATAATTCTGGTCATGACTCCATTTCCACCTGCATACTCCATGCAAAACTTGCTGTAGTTAGACTGTTGGAGTTTGGAGTCGGTAACCAGTCCTAATTAAGGTTTTATTTACAAGTACATCAATATCCTTGTGTCAGTGTTACTACTAACCCGGACTGCCAATGTGAAGTGAGGCTCTCTTTAGAAGACTAGTCTAGACGCTTTTCACCCAGTGAGCTTGCCGTTGCCAGGCTTTTCAAAAATGCCGGAGGAGTTGCCACAATGCGCTCATATAGAATGGCTTATGGCACAAACACGGCACTGTCTGTGTCTGTAGGGACTGTTGATGTGGGACAGCTGCTTTATGATGGTAAACTGCTTTCCTGAAAGCTGGGGACCCCCTGCTAACTCACCAGCATAACCACATTGCATGTGAATTGGCTCAACATGTTGGATTAGCTGGTTAAATGTGGTGATCCTTTATGTCCAAAGTACAATAATGACATTTAAGGTTTTACAATGCCAACAGACCCATTCATTTTTGACCCAGTCTATGGTCTATAGATTCAGCCAATGTCTATTCTTGGACAAAAGTGAGGAAGAATGCAGCGTGCATGTTAATTATGTATTTGAGTGCAGTGCTAATCTGTGTCAGAGGTTCTGTGTTTAGATAAAGTAAGATTTTCATGAAAAAGAATGAGACAGTGGACAACTTTTTTTAGTTTACAGTGCTGATGTTGAAGCGAGACAGTGATATAGCTAGATAAATGTCTTTTGTGCATTAGGGTTAAAGCACTTTGCCAAACCAGTGACAGGGAACTCTAGCCGGCTTGGCAAGTGTCTGAGCAAATTAAATACAGCAAGAAAGAAAAGGGGAAAAGCAAGTGAATATTGGGATCAAACCCAGAAATCAAGCAATGTAGGCTTTTTTTTTTGTTTTCCTCTGTCATGCATGCACCCTGAAACAAAAGTCAGCATCATAGGAGAAGAAGGCTGTGGTAACGAGATGGATGGAAAAAGACAAAACTGGAAGGCTGAAAAAAGAGCTGGAGTGGTTTGAGTAGAAGAGAAGAAAAAAGAGAAAGCGAGAAAATGGAATAAAAATAGGCTCATGATGGAGATGGTGTCTCGATGAGGCAGCCCGCTAACCTCAGAGGCGCCACACTCCCTGGTTTATCCCAGCCCAGTGAAAAGGAGGGGCCACACCACAGATCTTTCTGACTGCTGAGGCTCCAGCTTTCTCTCTCTTTCAGGCTGGTCGTGGGGGGGGGGTATCTCAGACTTTGAAAGACAACAAAGTACTGCTCCCCTTTTAGACAGAAGGGCAGCCCCTCATGCATGAGAGCAGGATCAGTGACATGCTCCCAGTGAGGTTTTGCTTTCCTGTAAGTTTTTCTGTGTGTGTGTGTGACTGCTGTCATGGTTCTGATGGTTTAGTAAAGTTACTCACTCAGTGTGGAAGATGGTTGCTACTGAGTCAGAAGCCTGACATGCGAACAGCCAAGGCACTATGATTGCATGCAGCGGTGTAGGTCGACTCAATCACAGCAAATTGTGGGTTGATGGAGCACACATGAACCTGGCAGAAGGTCGGTGACTCAGGGCAAAATTCCACAGGTTTACAATCACTTCCTCTCCTCCTGTGCTCTCCACTGGGATGACTTAATTAATATTAGTTAAGTTTGAAAATCAAATTAAAATGCAGACTCTGAATCTGTGTAATTAGAGATTTCAGCCTGAGGTGATCAGACATCTGAGGCAGCAAGTGAGTGCCTGTTTTTGAGTGTCATCTTAAAGTAAGTAAAATGGACTTTGTGCTGCATATGAAAACAACTCAGCCTGATCTATCAGGAAGTCTGGCCTATCATCTGGGGAATATTGACAGACAAAGAAGGGAAGAGAAGTAGACAGCTCAACATGGTCTCTCATCTGGAAGATATTCAGAGGAAAAATATTTTCATATCTGTTTGAAATTTTACATATTAGGTGGATTAAGGGGACTGTACACACATTCCCCTCCCAATTCAAAAAAACAGACATCTGGATTGCATTAGTCCTTACAGGGAATCTTAATATTATGCTTCTTTAAATTTTTCACTTTACATTCACACGAGGAATAACATTAGCAAGTAACATTAACGTGGACTAAAAGATGTGATCTTCCTTTGGCTTTATGAATCTACAATGACGGAAACGTTGTGTTTTTAAAAGCCACAAGGGTTTTAAGATTCGATTTGCCGGTGGGTACAGTTGCTGCTAATGGATAAGTTGTACCCATTAGCAACAATTTGAAAACCGAGTCTTTCTTTTATTTTTTTTTTTTTTTTAATCAAAGGG
>VVHJ01033622.1:42760-58561 GCA_015107715.1 Tylochromis polylepis
GTATTCTCTCTCTCGCTCTCTCTATATATATATATATATATATATATATATATATATATATATATATATATATATATATATATATATCATGTCTCAGTATATTCAGTGAGTCTTAGGAAACAGGGAAACATGCTGAGATATTCTAAATTACTTGACTGAAAATTAGTAGCAAAATGTCTTAAGGACTGATGAATCCAAATGTAAATTATGTTGGTTCCAATTAATGTCAGTATGTATGGAGGAGATCATGAGAGAGTTACAAGAGTCACTGTGTACAGCCACACAGTGGAGGCTCTGTCATGGCTAAGAGCTGCATTTCAGCCAGTGGTGTTGGGGATCATGTATTCCATACATGATGGAATTATAGGTGCAGAGAAGTACCATCAGATTTTGATCCAACATGCAATACCATCTGGAAAGCAATCGATAGGTACCAGCTTCTTTTTTGGCATGACAATGATCCCAAACACACTGCCGATGCGGTAAAAGCATACCTGGACAGAAAAATACACAACAGAACACTATCAGCCCCAACTTCGACATTCTTGAAGCAGTGTGGGATCATCTTGACAGAGAACAGAGAGGCAGCCAGTATCTAAAGAATAGCTTTGAATGTCCTTCAAGAAGCCTGGAGAAATACTCCTGAAGACTACTTAAAGTAATGACAAGAAAGCTCGCTAAAGAGAGTTCAGACTTTATTAAAGAATAATGTGGATTGTACCAGATATTGATTTTCAAGCTTGTTATAATCGTATAAACTCTTTTTTATCTTATATACTCTGTTTCCAGTGTTTTACTCTGTACTTTTGATGTTCTTCTTCCAGCAGGCTTCCGTGATAGGAAAGGACTTCAATCCCCATTGTAACTGAATCTGTTGTGAGGAAAACTTTAATGGGATGATAGGGTAAAAATGTGTACGGGACCTAATTTGTGCTCAGTGGTTTTTAATAGAATCGTGAGAACTTTGTTTCTTTCTTATGTGTCATAATTTTGATAAATCCTTATATGAGATTTTGATATATTGAAAATGCATATTAAATTGTAGGTATGTTGGTTTATGATTCTCAAAGCAGGTTTGTCACACATATGGTCCTGTGTAAAATAATGTACGTTGCTGAACTCATTCTAGGCGGAGTTTACTGGTTTTGTGAGACAGGAGGTATCCTCCTCTGTCAAATGTGCTGTCCGGACTAGGTGTGAAAAGAAATTTTACTATCGGAAGTCTACAATCTGTGTCCAACGTTGTCAAGATGAGAGTACTGAATAGGTTCTATTCCCCCGGTGGTCATTTTTAGCTCACAGCAAACTTGTGGTGGGATAAGCACGTACAGCTAAGCTATGTCCTACTGTTTAAAATGTACTTCGTAAAAATGTCAGTTAGAGGAAAAGCATTTATCATTTCCCTGAGTCCAACCAGAAAACACATTAGAAACAAATGGTAAGTGGAGAGAGCCTCACACTTAGGTTATGTATTCAACACTGCTGGGTAGGTATAAGCACAGCTCAACGGCTAATATATCTAGCGTCCCTGCTTAATCTAAACAGCTGTACTAGTTAGACAATGATGCAGAGACATGCTGAAATAGGAATGTTTAAAACAGAACTAAACAACTATAAGCCAGGTGTGAAATTGATGAGTGTGACTGTGAATATGTTTCAGTGAGCTGAGAACATTTCAGCCTTTGCGTGGACTCCTGAAAAACACAGAACATGGTGGGAGAACATTTCTGGTGGATGGTTAAAGGCAACAAAGTCTTGCAGGTGTTGTGTTTTTAGTGGCAGATGTGTTCACACCTTGAGGTCTAGCCAAAGTCTTTACATGTCACAGTCACATGTTTTTTAGGTAAATCTAAGACACATGTGAGACATGTTTAAAGAAAAGTGGGAATTAGCTCACTTTTTGCATAGTGGTCTTGCAAAACATGCAATTGAAAAGCACTGTAAAAAGTCACTTTATAACAATGAACAGCTTATGAAAAGTCAGAAAAATAGATTATATTTTGTCATATGTGAAACATGTAATACATATGAACATAGAAATAGTAGACTTAAAAACACATCCTTACGTGCACATATCAGTTTCAGATTTTGACTATATTAACTTGTACAGTGTAGCAGGTAAAATTGAAAACAAAAAGCCAACACACTGTCTTGCTATCATGACTAAAGATGTGGACGGGATTAAATCGAACGACAACAGCATGCCCCTGCTTTGCTTAAAAATAATCTGAACAGGGCTTAAAGCAAATGCCATTAATTTACTAGATCAAAGTGGCTAAGAAGCCGTTTCTTCTTGTGTATGTGTCAAAGTCACTTGAAGATAAACAGTTGTCACAGCTAATGTGCCTTGTTCACCAATTTCCAAATAAAGCAAAACTAAATATTGCTGTTTAATGTAAACTCTATCTATCTGACATAATCCTTTTGAGACTCCCTGATTTGCAGCACTCTAAAATAAATAACTGTACCTACAATGTGTTTAATATATATCTAATATAGAACATACTGTACTGCTTGTGAGTTATTTTGGGGGGATTTAGAGTCATCTTCCACACCTGCTGTTTGAGCATAAAGCAAGAAAATATAAATTTTTTAAAAAGATATAACTTACCAGCTTCTCCACATTGGGAGGAAATCATATTATTTGTACCCTATAATTATCCTTCTGGGGAGTTGCATGAGGCAGTGGAGCAATCCCAATCAGACAGGTCACCAGTCAGTCACTGGACTAAGACACAGAGGAGGACAACCATTCATGCTCACATTTACAACCACGGACAATTAGGGGTCACTCGTCTTTGGAACGTGGGCTAACTTCTGATTTCACTGTCGCAACCACAAGCTCAGTATTAACCTCACAGATATAACATATGTGATAACAAAAAAGTAGTATGTGCTTTGATTGATGTTGTTGATTTTTAAAGGTAAAAATTAAAATTAAAGCATTGCATCATGTAGTTACAGTAGCGTAACTAGGTTTATTAGATCAGTTTGTATGTTTGAAACTGGCTCATAAAACTCTGAGACTGCCTACTGCAGAAGTAGAGAATGATCACAGGCCACACACTCAGTTTCATGCTGCCTGTTCCTTCAGCACATTTCCTCACTTTTCTATGTTCATTGCTAATATTGTCATTAGGACCAATGGAACGGCCGGCTAACATGTTTTCACAGCCGGCGTGTGACATCATCACATTTCAAAAGCACCTCATAAACCCAAAGGCTAAGGTTGGTTCTGGGAAAGCTTATAGCCACCCCTCCTCCCGCCTAGTCATTGTCTCTTCAGTGACAGTGATCTAAGAGAGCATGAATGATGAAAGCAGGTGAAAGCAAAGTATAAAGTAAAGGAGATTTTCTAAAACTAGATTTCACTAGTACTGCCGTATCTGTTTTTGTAAAGGTTAACGTTTTCTTCTTCTTCTTTTTTATACAATCCTAAATGTTCTCACTGGGCACACTCTGTGCCAGGCTGTACAGTGGGGAGAAATTTTTTTTTTTCTGCCATTAAAGAGTTTCTGGAATGTCTACAAATAATCCTTCCTTTATTTAAAAAGAGAGAGAGTAAGAGAGAGAGAGAGAAAATCCACCTCAAACAAAAGGGGGGGAAAAAAATCAAACAATGAAATCTCATAAAAGGCAAATCTCTGGTCAGCCAAAAGGTTTTATGTCAGTCCAGAATCACAATACCCAAAACTTCTTATGTGCAAAGTGTTTTTTCCAGCAGTATTGTCCTTTAAACCTTTAAGCAAAGGCCACACAGTGTGCAGAACAAAAGGGGAAATATCTGTAAAAGTGGCACTTTGATCTCCAAAGCAAGCAAACTGTTTCCCCACAATACTGCTTAATGGGGCTCAAAAAGAAAAGGTAATAATGGTCATCCACGTGCGCTTAAATTGCTTACTGGCTTGGTGAATGATGTGCACATGGTCCAAACAGATACCAAATTTCTCATGAATTATTGATCACAAATTTTTTTGGCTCATCATTTTCAGTTTCTCACTTTAGAATTAAATGAATACAGATTGCTGGAATGGTGATTTTGATCTGACGCTTAATTTACATCTTTTAGAATATTTCATTACTGCACTCTTTATCTTACAGGAAAAGAGGAAAAATTGGCCTGTTGGGCCTTTTCTGATTGAATTAAAAATGTTAGGGGTTGTAATAGTCCTTTTGCATAGTTAATAATGTGCAAAAGATCGTCCAGTCCAACTTTAACCAATGCATCTGTTATTCTTAGTTTTACTGGTTCCTCACTTTGAAACTTTTCCTTCCGAAAGTGTAGGAAATCCCTCTGAGAGGTGGTTATTGTACACTACACACAGAGCTAGTTTCTCCTCCAAAGAATCCATCATGTGACATCTGACTCCTGAACCCATCAAATGAGCTTAAGATATACTGGCGAACCAAACTTGGAGAGATCCCATGACTTGCCAGTAATCCAGAGTCCCCATTTCCCTTTAGCTTTTTGGATTACAATATGTTTTGCCATTTTTCCCTTCTGCTATTAACACTTAAACGTTCCACAAGGCCTTCGGTTTCTTTATGAAAGCCACAACTAATCCCTCATTACCCCACATTCAGGCAATTATTGAAATGTTTGCAAGCGTTGTATGTGGTCTCACTGGATTAGTGGATTCAGCAATTCACAGCTGAGAATTTTACACATGCATCTGTGATGCAAGCAGGGAGATAATGCTTCTTCTTATAGAGGCTCTTTGCAATGACCTGTGCCATCTCAGGTTATGTTTTATATTCTCCCAAGAGTCTCTGCCATCATACTGATCTATGAAAGTCATGGCCCTTCGCAGCAGCCACAGTTTTGCAAGATGCTGCAACTGTTTGTACTTGAAGGGGATAGACCTTAGTGTGCTGATGTAATCTATCAAAGGGAAGAAAAACATTGTATAGTTGTTAGTGAATGAGCCCTGGAAGGCCCCAGCGTCAGAGGAAACTGGGAACAGGGGGATAGAGATTTTTCTTTTCAGACTTTGGCTTTACTTTTCCCCACTCTTTCCCTCGCAGTTTTTTCCCAGTTTCCTTTCTTTGTAAAAGGGTACAAAAATTGCCCCTGGGCTCATCATACAATGCAGCCTTTCACACTTTGAGACAAGTATGACTGGCAGATGTAAGTTGCTGTTCAATGTTAAACAAAACCAGTTGACAAAGGAAGATTTGAGACAAAAGAAAAACCCTAAGACTAAAATCCATGAGCACGTGGCCACATAATGGCTGTGCATTATCTTGAGCATTGTTGGTGTTTTTTAATGTGGCTTCATTTCTCAACCCAGTGAGTCCAATAAAGACAAAACGTCAGCAGTTTTTTTTAAACCATAATGGAGTTCAGACCATACTTTTACTACCCTGCCAGTGACTAATGAGTCTTGAGGTCAATAGATTAAAAGAATTTAAGATTTCCATGCCACATCCCTAATTTGATGATTTCCCACTGAAAACTAAAACCAGAAGGTAGGCTACAAAAATATGGGACCAACACTTAAGCTTTAATGTCTCTTAGCTCTTCTGCATTTGTTCTCAGGCATTTGTTGAGTTTTCATTAAGACAGTTATGTCTTAAGGAAGGATGCCATGTGCTCTGTGTCTCCAGCACATTTTTCTGTTATAACCGTTATACTCAAGTGATTCAAACTCTGCTTTTTACATCCCTTTATCCCGCTGAGTTGAAACAGAATGCATTTCTGTTTATCTGTTTTTTCAGAATAAAAAAAAACCAAACTTAAATGACCCTTCACTTTTATGTCTCAAATTTGGGAAAAATAAATCTCTCTTACTTTCTTTTCATCTCACACAAAATTATTTTTATTTTTATTGGGTTGCATATTTGTTTAACCTTCAGCCTTTCTTTTCTTGTCTTGCTTGCTTAGAGCTGCTCGGTCACTGGCATCGGTTCACCCACTATCCACTAAATCACTAACCCCATGGCAGCCTCGCTGATTTCGTCTGGCTCTTCTCCCACTTCAGAGAGACACCAGAAACATTAGACAGGGGTGTGTCTTTGAGTCTTTCAGGCAGCCTATCCTCCTTACTACAGGACTTAGATTGCCCCCTGTCATTAAATATTGTGCCCATCACTTTGATCTGGTCAAGGTCTGCCTTCTTCCTCTCTATGTTCTCCACTGCTTTGATGACCTCTCCTGTATTCCTGTACTGCAATATCACTATGACTTCTGTTATCTCCAAATGAGGATATGCCTAAACTTCTAGACTAACACTGAGCTTGAACTATGCTGACAGTTTTATATCAGCAGTGGGCTTTGTAGAAGTACAAAGGAGCTTCTTACATGCTTTGGCCATTTTTCATGGAACAGGTGCTGAGGGAAATGGTTCAGATTTTTTCCTCTAATATAAAAAACACATGAGGATTAATCTGCAGTTGAGAAAAGGACACATATCTGTATGGAGGCTTACATTTGATCAGCGTTACAGTGTTTTGCAAAAGAGCAGAAACAACTAAATGACTGTTCTGGAAAATGTTTTCATTCAGCAACTTCTCAAAGATATTTTGTGAGTAAAGTCACATCCCCTCCACCCACATTTGTCCAAATCAATGCCTGATTTGCTTCCTGTGAAGAGGCACATTTAAAATTAAGGAATACACCAAACTATCTCATTAAGTGGCAGCAAACCTTTACTCCATGCAAAGCTGGACTCTTTTGGCTCTTAGCTTTTTTTTTTTTCACATTAAGTAATCAGAGTGCAGCTAGTTTGGTAAACAAGATTAAAGAAGATAGCTTTATATGATTTCTGGCTATTAAAGTAAACATTTATTTCTTTCAGCTCGCTTCTGTTCAAAACAGATTTCCATAGCTCATGCCTGATCTTTAATCTTTTTCTGTGTTCATTTCAGAAATACTGAGTGCACCATAACATAGTTACCATCCTCCCTTTTACTCAGTTGCATAGAAAAGGAAGAGTAACGGTGACCTTTGACTGTTGTTGTGTCTGTTAGGTCAGGCAGTCCTCACACCCTGTGACACATTCCACTCCTGCCAATAAATCTTTCCTCATGAATCAAACTTTGATTTATTTCAACCTTTGTCATAGGGTCTAGAGTCAAAGTGCTCAACAGAGAGTCAAAGAGGTTAGTACTCGGGGTCTCCCAGCAGGATATGATACATTATCACATCCATTTCCTGTAATGTCTGTTAAAACTGCCGTAATGGGTTAATTTGTTTAACTATTATGTGTGTGTTTGAAAGCCTAATAATCATGGTTATAAACGACATGTTTAACTCAACAATAGCACGTGCAGCACACAAGAACTAATGTAGAATAATGAGCTTCTTAAACAGGGCTACATGTAATTGCAATCAGAATCAGCAGTGTGACCTGCTGATTCTGATTTTCTTTCTAAGAGCTGGAATTAAGAGCACGTACAAACAAACAAACTTTTCTTCAATTCAAAATTTTACTTTCACAGTTAAAGAAATTGTTTAATTTTACAATTTCCCCCAAACTGCACTGAGTTACAGGATCCGCTCTCACGGAAGCAACTAGAAACAAATGTAAGTTGGTTGGATCATTTGCCAGCATGTATATAACTTCACCAGAAAGCTGGACAGCAACCTTTTGACTTTTTCACTTGTATGTACAATTTTCCTCGTAATTGCTTTCTCCTTTGCTAATACCGAGGCTGCTGGCTTATAGCTGGCTTTGTTAGCTTCTTTAAAATGTCCATGTTCAACCGGATAAGGGTGACTTAAGTGTCTGATTAGATTTGTTGTTTGGAAGGTTTTCATACTGTTCCCCTGGTTTTGCTTTGACAATTTTTGCATCTTCACTCAGAGTGAAGAGCTTCCATACTAACAACATGTTAGTGTGTGGCTGTGAGTGTGTACACGAATATTTGTTCAGCTCATAATCTGACATATGTGAGCCTGACTGGCTGGTCAACAGTCCTGGACTGGAAATCAGGCAATTCTATGTAGTCATCAGGTACATCTCATAAAATACAATTTTCAATGTTCACTATGTTTATTACTTATGTATGCATGATTTTCTGTCCAAATAAAGACATGAGCAAAAAAAAAAAAGTACTGAATATAAGCAAGAAATAAGAATTTTTTACCTTTGTTAAATGGAAAAACCTGATATTGTTTTGTAGCTGATGAATTGTGTCAAAGAAAAATTAAGCAAGTATAGCTTAAAATAATGTTTGTGACACATACAGTGTTACCATGCATGGCAGGGAGCTAATAAAACTGGCAAACAAAAAAAAGAAGCAGAACTTCTAACTGATTTTGAACATATTCTGAGATTTAAAAGAAGATTTTTTTAAATCTCATGTTTACTGCCTTATTTTTGCATTATTTTAACATTCCGTTTTAATCGTATCATTTGAGCATAACAAGGCACATGTTCACTTACAAAAAAAGATGTAAGTTTCACTTGTTTAAAAACTAATCTCTGACTCAAAAAATTGAGTGGATCAGCAATACTGAAGTTCCAAGAGTATCAAGTAAGCGAGGAGTAAAGAGACACTGACATCAGCACAGAAATTGCTTGGCTTCCAGCTGGAGAGATGTCTGCTGCTAAAGGATTCTCCAGAGAATGGCATCCATAAGAAGCTGGCGATGATGAAGCTATGCTGGCAGCTGATTATCTGTTTTCACACAAGAAAGGATTTGAGACTAACCATAACCCCAAGACATGTGTTTAGCTCAAACAATGTCCTACCATTGCCAAACTAAAAGCAAAAGTTCACATTAAACTTGCTGAATGTGTCTGCAGATAAGGAGATGATAGATAATGACCCGTTTACCCCTTCTGTACGTATGATGTATCTATTCAGTTATAATGATTTTCCTCTACCATGCCCCTGAGGTCACTTAAACTCGGTGTAGTTTGTTCAGTTTGTTATATAATTTTCATCACTCATAGAACAACTAACCACAAATTGAGATTAAATTAAACGCCAATGATGGCTGGAAATGGGATTTCAGCGTATTCAATGAAGCATTGACTCCAACAACTAAATGACAGAGAGTGAATGCTGCAGAACCGTAGAAAAACATATTAAAGCATGAAATAAGATGGGGTTTTTTTCTTCACTAATAACTGGGTTACTGTTTGTGGTTTATTTGAAGATCATTTGCTGGTCTGAGACTCTCTGTAATATCATACCTCAGAACATCAGAGGAGTCTTTAATTACAAAGTTTGAACAAAATTTACTTGGATCATGGGAGAGCGCAAAAGACTCCAGGGAGCAGTTAGGTGCCACTTTATCTGTGATTTATATTAGCCTTCCTTTTTTCCTATGCCATAATTCACCTATCTGCGTCAATGTCACTGTTATTGATGGAGGCTCTCACTGACACACCAGTGGCGTGGCTGGATAACAGATGAAAGACGGAATAGATGGTCGCCAGGCTGAAGGTCATGAAAGGGCAGCTGGACATTTGGCTGACCTGTGACCCAGAACCTCACATGTTACTCAGAACTTTCTGTCTGTTGGGATCAGGTTAGGTATGCTTTGTACCCCTTTGTGTGTAAATCACACACACATGACTCTCACAAACACCATCTCGTATTGTCTGTATAGGTGGGCTGGGACACTTGAGACCTCTCAATACTGAAATCTTGCGAAACTTTGAGTATTCTGAAGTTATCCAGTCTTGTCATCAACATGTGCTGTTTTACGTAACATAAACAACACCAGCAACACAAATAACAGAGAAGCTTTTTAGAAGCTTTGTGAAGTGTTACCGCCTCAAAAAAACACAGATAAATTGTGGTTTCAGTTCTTATTAATTCACAGAGAATGTAGCCTGTTTGTTGACAGGAAGGTTTTGACTTCAAGAAGCAGAAAAACAACTTCATTGATTTATTTATTTATTCATTCAGGCATGTTTTTCATGTGTTTTCATTTTAGGTCAATAAAGGTTTTTTTCACAATCATTGTTCTATCTTTAGTTGCACAGTTTTTCTTCAGTAGAAAACAGCTAATTCTTTTATTAGACACACGGTTTAGCAAAGCATAATCAAAATTGTTTGTTAGGTGAAGTCCCCGCATACAGTCAAAAAAAAAAAAGAATTTTCTGATGTAATCATACTCTATATGCAGTACTTTGCAGTTCTTAGTTATCTATGGACATATGGTGCAACTGCCTGATGACTAAAGCGTGCACCACATTACTGCAATGGTCATGTTTCGGTTCATGAAAAGCTAAACGGGCCAGTCCACTTCTCCAGTATTTCATATCTGTACCTCCACTGCCACCATCAATAACAGAAAAATAACATTTTGCTGAAATAATGTCATCACATTACGTTATGTGCCAAATTGTTCCACACTTTTTAAATGTAAACACAAACAGACAAATACCAAGTTCAAAACAGTTCTCTTGTAAACAATTCCTGCACGTGCGTTTCTCACACTGTACACGAAGAGTACGTTGTTTATTTTATTGTGTCTTGCTGAAAAATGGCAGATGGTGGTATTATACTAAACACAAAGTGAACTGAGGCTGATGGGAATGTTTTTAGTTTCTAAGGCATTTGGTCATGAATCAAAGCTTTGAAAAAAGGAATTACGAAACGATGACGCTAGAGGAAAACAAAACAAAAAATATCAAAGGATCACCAAAGTTACTGTGGTTTATCCTTTGGGGAACATGAATGTCTGATGTAAATTTCACTGCAATATTTTCTCCCAAAACCACAAATGTGAGCATGAAATATGATGAAGTCATTAGGATTCATCACTGGGGAACCAAAAATGTCTGCACCAAACTTTGTGGCCATCCATTAGTGGTTGAAATATTTTATAATATGTGAAAACTTTGACCTGTTTGTGGCACTGGAAGTATCAGGGGATTGGGATTCATCCTCATGGCACTAAAAAAGACTGACACTGGAGCAAAAGACATGGAATCACAAAATTCAGTGGGAGTCATCCTCTGCAACTCCCACTGGGTGAACGGGAACATCTGAATCGAATTTCATTTCAGCCTATCTAGTAGATTTAGAGATGTGTGGTTTAGGTCACGTTGATGGACTGAGACATAAGTACTGCTACTCTGAGTTATGCTGCTCACATGGCTAAAAATAGTAAATGCTGCATGCTACAAAAAGGGAAAAAAGAAATATATAGTGTCTCTGAATAACCCGCCTTAAAGGTGTGCCCAGGAGAAGAAGCACGTTTCGCCCATCAGGGCCTAAATTTGTGACATCTCTCTCTTGAAGTGCTGTAAGGTGTGTGACATTTTTACCCAGACAAGGCGATAAGACCCAGTGAACACAATAAAATTAGTATAACAACACACACACACACACACACACACTTTTATGTTTCGACTTTGGATCTGTGAGAGTATCCTTTATAGGCCAAATATGAGATTTTGAAGAGAAGGAGAAGGAAGTAAAAAGTATTTCACAGAGCCTGAAAGTTGAAACGGGTCACATTGATTGCATTTTTAAAATATGGAGAATCTCTTTTTTCTTTGGCAAGGTTAACTATTGATGATTCTTCTGACTTTTACTATGAATGCAACTATTTGTGATGCTCACAGGGTAAAACGAAGACTCAGCAACTGCATATCTTTAGATCTGTAGCTGTGGCTTTTTTGCGCTATGTAGAAATAAGTTTTCAATTAAAATTTTTTTATTTGAACACAAGATAAAATGTGCATTTCAGCAATTTTGGTGTGTGGATCCTTTTATATTATCATGCTCGAGCAATTCTAAAATCAAACAGTAGATCGAAATGTAGATTTAAACCTACATGCTGATGTTACTGATAGAGTAAAATGTCATTCCTGAACCTCTTTCCACCAACTTCACACAGAGGACATGCTCTCAAACAGCTGTGTAAGTAATTAATATTGAAGCATATATACAGACACTTGATGATAACAACCCCATCCTATGCAGGTCTCATTACCGAGCGAAAAGCATGAAATGTAATCACCGAACTGATTTAGGCTTGCCTGGAAGTGCTCTTGAGTGTGTGAGGTGAATTTGAGGTGTGTTTGAGTATACTTTGGGGATCATCAGGGGAAGTCAAGGCCAAAATCTTGGCTTTTGGGTAACCCAAACAGGTTTTTATCTTTCAAATAGATGAAATATGTCGGATCCAGACTTGTGTGTGTTGCTTTTAAGAGCTTGCGTGAGTGTAGTCTTGTGGAGGGCATGTTTACTGTGGAAGTCTCTTTTGCTCTGAGAAACAACTGAAGTGCTCACTGACTACCTTATGTATACTCGGAGGGGATTGTTTGAAATGAATCACATGAAGAAGGGGAGTAGACATGTATACAAGATAAAATATAATTATCCTATCACCTAAATATTTTGCTGAGAACTAAATAAATATGCAAGCGAGGAAATGAAACCCACCTATGGCTTTGGAGGCTCAAAAGAGTTTATGTGAAAAGAAGTCCTCATGAATCAGAGTGAATGCATCAGATGGTAAACTTGCAAATATTGCATTAAACATATATTGAACATGCCAACAGAAAAGGTGCTCTAACATAAAACAATGTATTCTGGTTTAGGAGATAGCGTAGTTTTATGTGCATGTGGAAAAATGGGAAATTTCATTATCACATTTTCCAGCAAGTTTAACGTCAGGATAAAAGGTGTAACGATGACATGCCGCCAGTATCTCTATCCATCTGTATTTGACAGAGCCAGAGTTTTATGTGAGGAGCAGCTGTTGTTTGTGCTTGGCAGGAAACTGTTTGGAAAGATACGGTACATAATGCGTATGTGTTTGTGTGCACTCATCTGGTTATCGGTACATGATTCTCTGTCCACTCCGGATGAATCTGTGTTGACTCGCAATTATGCGACTCAGTGAAACAAAAGAAAGAGATCTAAACGATGGCGCAGCTCTTTTGACCATCTGCATTGCTGGAGTGTTGTCATTTTTGTGTGTTTCCGAACCAAAGATGACTTGCTTCAGTGCAGGGCTTACAGTTACACAGAATTTACTTGAGAAACAGCTCGCACGCCAGAGCCCAGCCTGAGCAGTCTTTGTTTGTTTGCAGTGTTTATCAGTCAGTGACAGCGTGTGTTTATACGCATGGTTCCAGTAGGCCTTCATGACCCCAATGCCCTGGCTCACCCCGCCGCCACATCCCCACCTACTTTTTCTTGCATTCGAGAGCACAACATTAGAGAGCAATCCAGTTCTCCTTCCTCTGGACTGATTATGTCACTACAGCATGAGAGTAGCACTGCAAAGCAGCGGCTCCTGGGGTCGTGCTTGTTGGAGCTGGGTTTCAATGCCTACTTTTAATCAACAGGCTTACACTAACATACTCAAATGTTTACGAACATGACTGAAGTCATCACGTTATCAGAAAACTCATTAGGACAAGCAAGAGTGTCTCTGGAAAACTGGCGAAAAAAAATGTTTGGGGTCAGTTACACGTTATACGTCTAAAGTGCAAATGAAGAGTGGCTGATTACTTGGTTGTTTCACGTGGGAGGCAGCCACATTAATTAAAACTCAGTCACATGATATGTTCGACAACTGGGATCCAGGCAACTGAAAAGGATGCTGAAAATGTCCTGTATGCTGCGTAAGAATGGTCAGCTGAAAACATGCACCGTACTGATTAATTGAGGCCACGCTGACTTATTTGTAAGTCAAACATTTTTATGATTTTTTTTGTAAACAAAATCAGTCAGACAATCAGCACAGTTACACTGAAGCGTTGAGTCTCTTAGGACAGCGAGTGACTGACAGAGAAGTTAAGTAAACATTAAGTGAAATGCTGGTGCATGAGAGCATAATTGAGTTAAATTAGCTGTAGGAGAGTCCGTCAGCTTCATCATTATGTGTAACTGCCCCTGCCTGGGCGGCTGAGTAATGACATCAACTGTCATGAAGTGGAGCCAGTGCTTAACACATTTAGAAAAAATGAAAGCACCATGCTTCTCATCTGTTAATATCGTACTCTTTATTAAGCCATTGCCTGTACCAACTTTTTAAGACAACAGCTCCTCTGTGTAGTACTGCCATAACATAACATAGGATATAAAGTTTGTTAATACTTAAAAGACATTTTGTAAAATAAGTGACAATTTCGAAAAATGTATATTAAAAATCATTTGTGTTGTTTTACTACAAATATAGTATTTTCCTGTAAAAGTAGGTACGGGCTTTTCTAGCCATCAGCGCGTTCACATAAGAGACGCGGCGTTAGCACCTTGCATCCTTGAGTTTATTTGTAAAACCGGACAGGTCTAGACTCTTAACATAGTCAGATAAACACAGTAACATACTACTCAAGCTCTGCCTTCTAAACTGTCTGTTTGAATTACTGTTTTCAGGTAGAAATTGCAATGGCAGTAGACTGTCAATAAACATCTTTCAAACTTCATGACTTTGGAAACCTCTACTCAAAATTCAACCACCTAAAAATGCCAGTGTTTTTTGGAAGCTCACTCTTCTGCTGCTATGCTTCTCCCATTTCCTGCCTTCTGTAAGATGAAAGCGGTTGAGAAATGAAGTTTTGGTATTTCATTAGAGCCCTACTGGTGCTGCAGAGCACTAAAAGACTTGAGTCCATGCCACACCACAGGTATGGCTCCCTCTGCTGCGCTAAGAAACTCAACCAATCAATCCCAGTCTTGCTCTGATTGCAGACTTAAGCACTGCCTCAGGGACAACACTGTAAAAACATACAAAGTGTATGTGCATATTTTTGGCTACATGTCTTTATCAGTGTCCATATGTGCCACATAGTCAGCATCTGCATGTCATTCTTTGTTCTTCATGCAAATTCAAATCCCACTTTAAAGATTATTAAAGTAGAACAGAAGGATCTGTTGTATGATCAGCCAGTGCAGAGGAACAGTTTGAATCTGATCTGTCCAGTGTGTTATTAATTATTTGCGATTCATTCGGGTTCTGATTTATGTTAAACACTGATGGTTAAAATTAGTTTGTGGTTTCATGGTTCTTCCTTTGAGTGTCTCTACTGGCAAATTCAAAACCACGTCAAAGATAAAAAGTTCATCACCTATAAGATTCCGGTCTTTGCAGGTTCTGGTCTTTGTTGGCATTTGTATTTACAAATTTTCTGACAGCTTGATCAGAGGAATGTAGCAGCCTGTGCTGTAGACCTGGCTCACACATAGAGTAGAGCGCAAACTCTAGCACTGAATAATTTTTATCTACCTCATCAAACAAGCTCGTGGATCTTTGGTAACCAGGTCCAATTTGGCTCCGCGACCGCATCTGTGCTCTGTTTGTGCATGCCATGCTCTGTGGGCATTCTCCCACCCACTGCAGGCAGCTGTAGTACTCGCCTAGCCCACATCAGTACTCCTGCACCCCCGTGCTGTGCATGGTTCATATTAGTTCCCCTCCCACCTACTCAGACCCTGCAATCCACCGCCCGGTCTGCCTCAGCAGACCAGAGCTCAGCACTGCTATTGGATGACTATGGAAGGGATGACTGGCTGAAACAGAGCCAAGCGAGAGCCTGACAGGGTTCACTGTGGGTGTTTGATGTAAGGTCACCTCCCCTTGTCTTGTGAGAGTGAATCTGCTCAGCAAGCTTCCAGAATCAGTTCCAAACTGGACCTTGAGAAGGTCTTGGTTGTTTAACTGGCTCTCTAGGTGAATTTTTTGTGGGGTTACACAGTTCAGTGAAAATGCATCCACTACATTAGACAGCCTGCTTTGGAGCTAGAGCAGGCTGTCTGCAGATGGTTGGAGGTTTGAGGCCCGGTTCGTCTAGTCTGCCTGTCACAGTATCATTGTGCAAGATACTGAACCCTGAGTGGCCACGGGTCCATTTACTGGAGTGTGAGTGTGTGGGGGAATAT
>VVHJ01033624.1:0-11124 GCA_015107715.1 Tylochromis polylepis
ATCACCAATAGCATAATATTAAACAACTATTATTATACAGAGAGCATGCGCGCATGCGTGAAACGTAAGCCGATTCGACCTGCGTCATTTCCGTCTGCCGTTTATTTACTTTTTTACTTTACATTCCGTCTTCTTTGAAGAAAAGCTATCTGGAGCATGTACAAACTGATATTAATCTTTAACAGGGCCGTCAAAACTGAGAGCAAACAGAACGACTGCTGTACAATGCCGTCCGCCATCTTAGTTGAATTGGTCACATGACTGCATCACATGACTAAAATGCGTCATCGTTTCCAAAAGCCTCCGTTTTTGCAGTCCACACTGCCACAGGAAAACGGAGGTTTTCCAAAATCTCCACTTTTGCCGGAGTTTTTAGAAAGAATCGTTTTCAGAGGCGAAATCTCCGTTTGTGTGTAAACGAAAGGCGCAAACGAAGGGGAAAGTGTACGTTTTTAAGGGAAAACGTAGATGTGGAAACGGGGCCTTAGTGAGTTAAAAGGATATAAGCTAACACTGTGAGATGGCCAAAACCTTTTTTTGAACAGAGTAAATGTTTCATGCCATGAGATGCTTGTGTAAACAGAAATGCTAACTAAATGTAAAGTCAGTACCTATGTACCTATGCTAATCCGGTTATTAGACTGTGCTAAAAGTCTGTAATGTCCGTACAGGTGTTTTTAGGTTAAAGCCACACAGCCCGCTCACCGAGTAGCTCCTATTAACCTGCTGTTTCTCTCGGGGGTTTTTTTTTTCTGTTTTTACAGTTTCTGTAACAATAAATATGTTGCACGGGAGATGAGTTGGCCCATCATTTTCTGCAGTGTAACACATGCACTGACACGCATAAAAACGGGAGCGATTCCGTGCTGGGGAATGAGTGGAACATTTTATTAATGAAAATAAAGCAAGCACACACCACATACATCAGATTTTTCATAATGTGATTAATTCAAGTCGTGACGGTTTGCAATCGAATTTATGAGCTGTTTAAAAGCTGTAAATTTAATCCATTGTGTTGTCATTTAATTAGGAAAAATCAAAAGCTTCCATCTATTTCTGGAAGGAAGAATTTGACATTTGCCTTGAGTGATAGAGAACAAGCTGCTTTGAAAGATTTATTGTTATCTTTAAAGCGTGCGCACCCTGGTGGAAAAAGAAAGAACAACACACAGAGGTATGTTCTAATTCAAAATTAACCAGGATATGGTCTGTGGCAGTATGTGTTGTCTTGCTAACATCTTTTTCTTTGATTTCTTCAGAGACCATGCACCTTTTGCCCTCTCTTAAGCTTCCAATCTATCAGTTTGCCTCTGACTCCTATTTTCTTTTCAGACTTCTTCTCTGCCTGTCTGCCCATCTGTATTGTGTCTGTCCTTGGACCTGAAACGAGACAGACTTAGCCATCCCAAGCATCCTAATCTCAGGTAATGGAAGAAAATTGGTCTCATCCTCTTTCCCCTCCTCCATCCTGAGCCTACTGATCTCCAGGGAGGGCTAGCCACCATTTTAATGAATGCTGACTTAAAAATAAACAGCAACATCAAATCCTGTAATCCATACCCAGTGCAGTCTGGTATCTGGTCCAGTTTTAACATCGTGATGTCCTGAGGTGTATGCCTGCTTCTCACCAGATGGCAGAACTCATTCACTTATTTAAAGAAAATGAATTCCGAAGGACATGATTTTTCTTTACAGAATAATTAAATTGGGCCTCATCCCCCAATTAGCTTGATCTATGTGCTTATTCACCAAAGATGAAGGGAACTTAAGGAAGACTGACTCAATTAAGAGAATAATTACAGCACAGTGGCCTTAAATTGAACAAGACATACCTAACTCAAGACTTTATTTTCCATTAGTAAATGTCACAAAGCAGCATGGAAATCCAAAGGTGGAAATTTGTCTTTAATATTAGTAAGGAAAAAGACAAACACAGTGCTACATACAGACACACATACAGGTTGATGAGATAGATGACTATTACAAGAACAGTTGCTTTGTCTACCATGTATTTGTTCCTAACCAAAGTTACCCAAAAGACATGTCAAACAAATTTTTGGACTAGATATTTTACATTTCTTTGTCACTGTCAAAAGTGCTTGCTCATAGGGGGTCATATGATTGTTGGGTTTTTCTCTATATGTATTATTGTAGGGTCTACCTTACAATATAAAGCGTCTTGAGGCGACTGTTGTTGTGATTTGATGCTGTATAAATAAAACTGGCTGACTGACCCCTCCAAAAAACAATCCCTCCTGTTATTATGACCTACATGCTTAACTAACTGACCTCATTTGAATAAATGCATATAATATAGTCTGTGGCCTTAATAACTTCTAATAATTTGAACATCTTATTTTTACAAATCTGATTAGTATTTGAGGATTTCAGGATATACAGTTCTGTGAACTGCCTCGTAAAGGTTTAGGGATCAATCCACATCCATAAATGAGAACTCTTTAGTCAGACTCTGACAGCTGCCCCAGTCCAGTGTTAGACATTATGTTATGTTTTAATTAAACGGAGACAATCTTAGTGATCTACTTGATTAATTTTTCATGCACAGTTTTCAGGTGCCACTGTTGCGTCATCAAACCACTGACAATTAGTTCTAGTCGGCTTAGATCAGAATGCCGTTCGTATCGGTTCCTGTCAAGTAAGGCTGAACATCTGAGAGCTTTCAAACACACACATCCACACACTCACATCACATCACCGGTGTCTGCCTAGACTGTTATTTGGTGCCATAGACAGGCATAACTGCTCTGTAATTGGCTGAGCTAGCTCGTTAACAGCTCTGTTCCAGTCCCTCTGGGTATTAATGTGGCCCCTGAGTGCCCAGACTGCCACCCCCGGCCTTCGAAAACCAGAGCTATGAATTTGCACCAATTAGAACCCATCACTTTGCAAACAAAGTACCATGCTACACTGAGCCAAGTGTGTTTAAAACTATGTTTGTGTGGAACGAAGGACGAATAGATGATATACAGGTACAATGTGTGGTTGCCTGTGTCGAATTCAAATATAGTTCGATATAGCTCCACAAATGGAACCATAACTATTCACACTGACCCATTCAGAATTCAATGAGCGGAACAGCCGCAGAAAATGGACCTCCAAATTACTGAGAATCAATTTTCCCTGCATGCGTTATTGGTAGAAGTGCGGCACACTATATAATTGAATGGCTGTGTTTTAGGTGTTGGGAGTATGATGACAAAGCCCAGCAATCAGGTGAGATTTAGCAGCGGAGTCTGACTATTTGTTGATCACCGCAGGGAGTTTCGCTGAGGGCTTACTGCTGCTGTCAGAGATTTGTGTGGGATTAACGGAAAATGTGAAGTCGGTTATTTGAATCTCAGCTTATTTATTCGGTATTATGTTACATTTATCTCAGTGCCAGTTTCAACGAGGGTTTGAAAGGAAATCTCAGGACATGTATCCAAATCTCTGGTAGGCGCTTTATCAGGTCCCGAAGTGAGTGCTAATCCACGGGGATAAAGACAACGTTTTACTGAGATAAGTTGTTTGTTGTTGTTGTGGAACAATTGTAAGGTCAAAAAAAAAACTCTTTGTACATGTTGTTTTAAAGGATCATGTCACCGAAACCACAAAAAACTGAAAATATTTAATAGAAAAGGGTTTTGTGACTCCATTTAAGCTATTTATGTACAGACCCCTGTCATTTGTGAATGCAGCTTGTCATGTCCAAAGTTTGGTTTCCTTATACAAGTTTTTAATTATTTTGTTCAATAATGTTAATTATTGTTATTAGTCATTATAAACTATGTTTGGCTATGTTTAGTTAACATGTAACTGAGAATGTCCAGATTAAACTAAACAGAATTAAAAAGCATGTTAATAGCATCAAAATACAAAAAAACTGTCATACAGTCTGAACTATACGCTTCAGACTGTATACTGAACATGTTTTATGTCTATATATGGGGCAAATGCTCATTCTGCAAGGATTCGTGTATTGTATTACCAGGTGTTTCTGACTTTCTACTATATCTAAATGTATTATGCTGATTAGATTTCCTGTCCGTCCAGGCCACAAAAATGAGACAAGTGGGCTCTTGTTGCCTGAAATGAAGAACACAGAGTACTACAGCTTCCTTGAGATTGCCTGTCTAGTTTGATGAATATTGCAGCACGCATGAAAGTAGTATATTGGGGTTATTAAAAACAACTTAAAGGAAAATGAAGCGTCTGCAAATTTGAGGAGGATGAGGGTTGGGCTTGTGTCTGAGAGAAAGTCTTAGTGGTTCTGTGCAAGCCTGTCTATGAAGACCTGATACCTTTAAGGACAAGTTTAGCTCCCAGAACCCACCATCGCACATCACAGCACTCAGCACAGAAAATGACAGAAAGTAATGTAGAGAACATGAGCCATCAGCTAACTGTACGTTTTGATACTATAGGCTGAACTAACAACAGTAAATGACGTATTAAATTACCCCCTTTTATGTTTCTAAAAGTATGAGGGTGTAGTCATAGCTGGCTAGCTGGACCAGCTCATTGTTATTATGTGTTATAATGTGTTTATTAAATAAATCGTTACGCCTCAAACTGAACCTGTAAAAGCTTTTTTGGCCATTTGACAGCTGGGAAAGCACTGAAGACTGTCATAAGGCATTAATGCCTTTTTAAATAGCTATGGCAAAGCCACAAACTTTACACAGTAAACAATTCCAGCATTAGATTGGGTCAGTGTGGGTGACGCTGTGGTGTGTTTAATGTTTTGTGGTTAGGAGATCTTCAGTTTGTTTGGGTGACAGTTGGTTGGACACCAGAGTTGGTCTAGTCAACGCACAACTGTTATTGAACTTTAGCTTTCAGTGAGTGTTTCAGGGCATCAAGTGAATTCAACTTCAACATTCGGTCTCTTATTTCTGGATTTGGTTTCTACCTGCTTGACTTCAGAAACAAAAATCTGTCTTTTTCATGGTGTTTTTGTACTCTGTTAATGATTTTTGAAATTCTTTACGGTTGTTCTAAGGTTTTATTAAATGATTTCTATGACACCCTACACAGTATATTAAAAGATTTGGAGAGCATGGGCACATGACAGCATATATTTAAACCTTTATACTTTATACCTTAAATGTAAAGTGCCAGTCTGAACATGGCATATCTGATGGAGAATGACTGATTGGAAGTTCTAGTAAGATTCCTGCAAAGATGATGCAACTGCATTTCCACCCTGCGTGAGAAACATGTCTTTACTGATATGTCTGCACACTCTGGATCCACATTCTTACAAAGGGCGTTTCTCCAGTCTTCGGATGCTCTTGGTTGATGATGGGAACATTATCACAGATGTTGCGCAGTGTGCAAAGCAATTAGAAATAAAAACCTAACCTTCTTTCAGCAAATATTACTTCCTGGCATCACACAAGCAGTCCTCCGTGACACTGTGAGGGATGAAGCCTTTCTCCTCTCATGAAACTAGCTGCCAGTTATCAAGGGCATAGGTGGTGAAGAGCTCATTTGGGATCCTTCCCTTCCGCTGAAAGTCAGGCTAACTTTATTTATAAAGCACTTTAAAAACAGAAACCGCTGAACATAGGAGCAAAACAAAACAAAACAAAAAAAACGAGAACTCCCCCCCCAAACAATATTAAATAAAATATAATTAAAATTACAACAAAAAAGCATTAATACAAGACATCATTAAATGTGAGTAAATAACATCAGCATCTCAAACTAGAAAGGGTGTGCAAGTGCAGCAAGGCTATTTAAGGACTTAAAAACAAAGAAAAGAGTTTTAAAATGAGCTCTAAAATGGACAGACAGCCAGTGCAGTGGAGATAAAGCAGGAGTAATATGGTCTCTCCCATGTTCCAGTTAAAACCCCTGTTGCACCGTTGTGCACTACCTGCAGATGAGAGATTGAGGACTGACTAACACCAACATGCAAAGAGTTACACTAATCCAGAGCTGCGATAAAGGCGTGGATTACTGTTTTAAATTGATTTTTCAATAGATTTTTTTCACCTGCCGTCTCTGGTAAAAATCCAGTGAAGCTGGATTTCACCGCTGCACCGATCCAATCTAAACTCACTGTCCATTCTGAAACCCAGGTTTGTGACAGTGGGCTTTACATACTGTGTTAGTAGGTCCATGTTCACAGGAGAAGACCCACCAGTGGCACCGTGGCCGAATAGAATCAACTCTTATTTTCATTTAAAATACAGGCAGTTTGGAGCCATCCAATGCTTTTACCCAGACTGCAGCTTCAGAATATAGACAAAGTGGTAATGACCACATGTGTCCTACACATTTTCTTCATTTTCACTTCTAACCCACCAACTTAACACAAGGCACCAGCGATGGTACCCAGAGCCAGTGGGCATTTGTAAACATATAAATAAATTTCAGTTTTACAAGCGTAATTTGTCAATTAGACAGCATACATATTTAAATACCATTAAATAAAAAAAAATAAATTTCTTAGTTTCTTATTCATATTTTTTATTAGTAAGAAAGATCAATAAAATCTAAATCAAAGGCTCCATGTGTTGAAAACACACTTTTCTGAAGTTGCTTTTTGCGGTCATTCTTAGAGACTCCAAACAGCAATCTTCATTTGAAAAATTAAGATTGTTATTAATAAATACAGCTCCTCTTCCTCTTCTCTTGCCACAAGATTTCTGTTTTGGGGCCTTTGTTTATTTTTTTGTCATATTTTCTCCCTCTCCAGCATATTTTGAGCACTTAAGGACATTTCTTATCACTGCTATGCAGATGACGTCCATTGGATATCTCTTTTCAGTCCCACAATGTTTCTAAGCTACAGCTCTTGCATAGGTGCTCACACTCTGTTAAAAGCTGGATGGCAAATAATTTTCTCCAAGTTAATAATGAAACTGGAAACAGAAGTCCTTGTTTGTGCCAGAAATAGATTTGTGCATAGGGTAATGGAAATTATAGGTCCCCTTTCCACTTTTGGTGTACGGTTGTGTCATTTTACAACACGGCAGCTCTCTACTGAAATCAGTTTTTAATGTCCAGTCTATCTCAATGTATATGACATTCCCATAATACATTGCATTGGTGATGCCAATATCCTGAGCACTATACTCACTCACATTTCACATTGTTGCTAATTCAGTTCCGCTAGCTCCCCACTAGCTTCAGGGTCCACTTTAATAAGAATCAGAATACTTTATTAATCTCTAAGGAAATTATGTGAAAATGAGGAACGCTTCACGAATTTGCGTGTCATCCTTTAAGATTGTGATTTTAAGTTTTAGGGCCCTTAATGTCAATGATGGCGTTCATCATTGAACTTTTACATCCATACTGCCCCAGCAAGTCTCTGAGGTCATGTTACTACTGTCTGTGCATCATATAAGGCTGAGAACTAAATAACACAATATTTAGTATTTTCACAGTGGGCCCCAGACTCTTGAACTCTCCCCCCAATAAGCTTGAGATTTGTGGACTGATGATCTCTTTTAAATAGCAGATAAAACTTTACTTACTTTTAACTGAATAAACAATGAATTTGTTCACATGGACATATTCTTCTCTTCCTGTTGTCAGAACACAGAATAGCTATAAAATAGTGATTTTAACACAGTCCGAAGATTCAGAGACAAGCTGCCAACACTGCTAATGCCACACCTCTCTTAACCACTGAAATCCAGATTTTTGTAGCCTTGATTTTGTCTGACGAAATCTACAGTCACTTATATTAAAGATTGTACTAAGAATTTGGTGTAGTAAAGTGATCACTCAGACAGAAAGAAACAACACAATGTCTAATTCAGGACTCATAGTATACTAAATGAGCTGTGATACTCCTATTGGTTGCTTCTCTCTGTCACAACTGTCACTCTGGATAGAGCATAACTGTGATGAAATGGCGCTCCAGAAGCTGCTGAAAATGAGGGCAGGATTGAAGTATTAACAGATGAACACATATTGCTTATGTATTGAAAGACTAGTCTTGTATTGCAAATGTGAAAACTGCATTTTGTCAAAGCTGTTATTGTTAAATGTGACATATTTCTTTTCTGAAGACTAAAGAATACAAAAACAGCAACAAAACGTTGTATAAGTTATATATATATATATATATATATATATATATATATATATATATATATAATTCTACTTGAAGCAAATATAACTTATTTTAGTACAATTAACATTAAATAATTTAATAACAAAATTATTCTTAAAATGATCCTTAAAATAAGTGAGGTAAAATTACCAAAGCAATCAATTTTTAAATTAAAAAAAATTTCAACACAGAAAAAGCAGTAGAAAAATAACCTGGGGTTTTGATGATTTTTCTCTCGGCCACATAGATCGACACATTAAATTGAGTCATTATAACAAAATTTTTGTCATTTATAAGGTCATTTAAAAAAAAAACTGCGTGACAAAGGAGGACATTCATGTATATCTTGTATCGTAGATAGTAGCTGCTAGCTAACATTTTTGGGTTTGATGTATTAGCACAGTCATTTTTTCCTCACTCTATCCATCCATCCAATTTCTTCCACTCTTCCAATTCAGGGTCGCAGGAAACTGGAGCCCATCCCAGCTGTCAAGAGCGAGAGGCAGGCTGTATGCTGGACAGTTTGTCAGACAAAAGGACAGACAACCATTCACACTTACCGTCAATTTTGAATCACCAATTAAGCCATGCATGTTTTTGGACTGTGGGAGAAAGCCGGAGTAACCCGAAAAAGCCCATGCAAGCACAGGGAGAACATGCAAACGCCACTTCCTTTCTTGCTACAGTGATATGTTGATTGCTTGCTTAAACGGCACACCCAGTGTTTCTCAAACTCTGTGCATTATGAAAACTTTTAATAGCAAACAATGAACGATAACTGATGCAACACAACTCAGCATTTATCAAAAGTTTTATGTGTCTTTCTCTGACTCTCCGGCTTGCTTTCTTCTCTTTCCCATTGGCATGAGTGACACTTCTCCTCCCATGCCATCCTTAGTGGGCACCTGACAGGCTCAATGAAAAGCACCCGGCAGGACAGTATTGAAGAATGAAGTGAATAATTTATCTAAGCATCTGGGCTCATGTCCCTCATTCATCTCAGCCCCCCTTCCCCATATCCTCTTCATCTCACCCCCATCACTCTTTCAGCCTCCAAACACACATCCATCAAGAAAGGATTTCTTCTTCTCTTTGGACCTTAGTGTAACTGGGCCCTAGTTTTGTTTTGTTTTTTTTCTCCAAAACGACGTCTCACCACCCACTCTCTGCTTTTAGCTTGCCATCCAATTTCAAAGTTAGAATTTGTGGGAAAAGATGATCAAACCAAATTTAAAAAAGGTGATACAGGCAAGCGGCACATTGTGTTAGTTACATAGTGAAGGCATTAACAAGAATGGCCACTTAATGTCATAAACCTACATTTCACTGTTGCCAGTTTATTTGATCTCATGTGTTATTAAATGTACATTTTGCGATCAGTGTTATATATTCTACTACAGCATTTATGAAAGAAAAGAATATGATGAATTGATATAATGCTTTTTGCATTAAGCTACACGTGAGTGACAAAATTCTTGTTGTTAAGTGTACTGACTCTTAAAGAAAGATGGCAATAGAGTTTTAACACCTGACTTTGATTTTATGACTCTGTCAGTAGAAGAAGACGAGGAGGAAAAACTACACCAGCTTCATGGTAATTGTTTTGGTTTTACAGTTCATAACATTCTATTTGTGGCTCAGTTTTCACTGTTTTCTGACCATCACTGCTGGTTGTGCATTGCTTTTCCCCTTCATATTATTTATTGTTCTGAACACAGCCTTTGCACTCAGATGTAGATCAAAAAACATTATTAAAACCCAAGGACGTGGTCACTGGGTTACCTTCTTCATAACTTCACTGAGACAACAAATGAATACACAAACAAGGAAACCAAGACACTTTGACCCTCACAGTTTTTCATTGGCCTTCATTTGTATTGCACTGAAGTGGGGAATAGGTTAACACCTGCTGAATTTACATAATTACAAAGAGGCATACAACACAAAAACATGACTTCAGTGTATCTGTAATTGATGCTCTTGTTTTTTTAAATCTGGACTTTTTAGAGCTGAGTTTAGCTCTGTACCAAGAACAGAAGTTGTTAATATTCTGTATTCGAAAGAAAATCTTACTCTCTCGAGTGCAAAACTGGAGTAAATAAAATAACAGAAACTCAAGAGTGAGGCAGTGGTGAGGAATGGAGAGATTTTCTGAAGGAAGATGACTGGGGAATGTTTTCAACGCCTGGCAAGTTATGGAGGGTTGTTTTTAATCCCTCTGCCTGCTTTCATTAGAGCGAGCCGTCATTTGTCATTGATCACTGGTTGTCATGGAGGATATGTGGCAGCCTTGAGCCCATCGGCTCTGTTCCATTCTGGAACATGCTGCGATCTTAATGGAATGATTCAGTTGGAGAGGGGGAGAGAGAGAGACAGTCACACAAACAGAGGAAGGTCACAGAACTGTTTAACCCCCTCCGGCTGACAGCGAGATAGTAAAATGAGCGCATGGTATCGCAGCATGGCCTTAATAGCTCGCTCTGTTGTGGCACTTGTGGACAAAGCGGAGTATATTTTCTTCATGGGCCAAGAAATGCAAATGTCCCGAATCTAGCAGTTGACAACAATTGTTGCCAGGCACCTCCTTCTCAGCAAAAGAAGTATTTTTTTCAAAAACGTTGCTCTGTCCTTTAGCTTTACCAGAACTGATATATACCCAGTATTAACACTCTACAGTGTGTTACGACCCGGTCTAGGGGATGACCGGGACCCAACATGATGATGCGACCGTCCCCACTCCAACCACTCCCAAGAAAGGCCAGTTAACAACTGAATTTAGCAAGCAGCAATTTATTTGCCTCAGACGTGAGCTGGGCCCAAAATAACAAACAAAAGATCTCCAATGTCCCTAATCTTACCTATCCAAACAAAAACAAACAAAAGACATGATCTTAACCTAACTCCTACAACAAAACATGAGAAAACGATTCAAAACAAAAAGGGCGGCTCACTCCTACCTGCTGCGGTGCTCAGTATGTACAGTGTTTATAAGTTACAAGAAATATGTACAACAACTATTTACAATGATGCTCCAGCTTGCACAACATAAT
>VVHJ01033625.1:0-10488 GCA_015107715.1 Tylochromis polylepis
CTAACCTTGAAGTGGCGATAATTATGCTGTGGTAGTCCGTTACATGCAAAAAAATCTGTTTAACCCTGCCACACACACACACACCCTACATGTCTCTGTTTCTCTTCCTGTCCAGGGCTGAGAAGCAGCAGGAAGACACAGATGATTACACGCACTATGAGGAGGACAAGAAGCAATACCACACTGACTTCACCCTTACTTGCCCTTATCGCTCAGGCCGCAGACATCATGGCGTTGCCAAGCTCGCATGGGTGCTGAGCCCTGTGATGGAAGTAGAGATGAGGCAAATTAAGGAAGAGGTGGGTGGGAAAAGAAAGTCGGTGAGGGTTTTTTAATCAAATCTAATAACATATGCTTTTTTCAGCATGAATAAAAACAGCATTATCTGTATTCTGCTAAAACTCGCTAATTAATGCAAGCAGTATTTTTCATTGTTTTTGAATTCTCAGTCCTGTCGGGAGAGGGATGTGCAAGATAAACAAAGGAGTGTTGAAAACTCTCTTCAGAAGATGCAGGTCTCTCAATCCAGCAGAAAAGGCACACAGAGCTGTGTACCTGCACCCCAACATCTGGTGACAAATCCTGTCTGCTTTGAAGGCCACACCCCACACCTGCCAGACGGAGAAGATTCTCTACACCCTTCTAAACTTCCCAGGGATGACTGTGGAAGCGAGAAAGAGCAGAATGCAAGTAGGGGCTCAGACAGCTACTCCAGTGATGATAGTGATGCTGTTAGTCTACCAGGGGTGCGAAGTTGTGCCAGTGACAGCAGCGATAATGACTCAGTGGTTAGTGCAAAAGAGGTGAAGAAAAAGGAAATTCCAAGCTCGTCTGTTGAGCTGAGCTCCGACAATAAGCAGGATTCCTTTTTTAGCGCTGATGAAGACTTTCCTGCTCTCACCACCATCAATGCTGGCATTCTGCTATCTCTCACAGAGCCGCCAGCCTTGGGGAAGATAAAAGGCCAGTGGGAGATTCCCCTTTCATTCCACTCACATGACATACCCACTGTCACTTTGGCAAGTGGCGTGAATGACCCTTTGCAGGCTCCCATCCAAGGCAAAGCAGAAGCACCTGAGGCTAACTCAAAAACCAAAGCACCACCAGCAGTCCCAGTGCAGAAAGAGGCTTATGACCTCTTGGCTGACTTCCCAGCCCTCCAGCCCCCAAAGAACCCTTTAGCGCTTGGTGGATTGCATCACAGGAATCCCAAGACCAACGATGCAGAGGGGAAAAGAGTTCTCACTCCTATTCCAAGCCACTGCCAAAGCTGTAGGGGTTCCCATGAGAGGAGATTGGAAAATTCGCCCCATGAGGTCTCCTCCATCTGTGCAGGAGTTCAGAAATCTGTGCTGGACCTTCAAACATTTGGCACGGTCAGCCATCACAACTCTCCCACCATCAGCTGTGAGCAACTGAAGGCCAACAAGCAGCCGCCGCCTAGAGGTAATAAATCTGCCATGTGTCTCTATGCCGCTAACACGCCTCTCCTTCTATAAGGCAGTATAAATAATCTGGTGCTGACAAATATAACTTTATGCCACTCTTAAAGCCTTCTGGAGCTAAAAATACTCACATTATCTCTGTCTGACAATGCATTATTAATATTAGAGACACCTTCATACTTGGGTAATCAAAGACAGGAAAGAAGCAGCAGCAGAAGCCTGTCCCAGGCAGAAACTCTGGCTTTTCGAAGATACAAGAGTCCAGCTCTCAGACTGCTGCATTTTTTTCCCCTCGGTCATTTTTGAAGCCCATTTAACGGAGCTCTTTTGTTTCTGCCATGAAGCAGGTGGCCTTACTTTGTTTTCTGTCCCTGAATTCTACTTACCTACTGATAGAAAAATAGCCACACGAAAACATCAAAACAACTTTACCAATCACGGGGCAGCGCTTTGCCACCTTTAATCCTCAACAAACACCCAGATGTGCATACGCACTCACAGGCACATCCCCTCTTGCAAACACTGCAAACATGTCTCTGTGTAGGTGTTAACACACTGTGATTCTGCATTGCTGTTGCTGAGAAGTACTTCCTCACTTGGATGACTCAGTGGGAAAATGTTCTTATAATGAGGGGATTATTTTGCAGTGGCAAAGTGAATTACACGGTAAGCCTTCCTGTTGGTGCAGAACAGAGCACAGATATAAGTACACATGTATAAGTACACGTTAATTTTAAGTAGAGAGTATACCTTGTACAGTGGATACAGTACCTCCATGAACTTTGCACTGGAGGAGTCATTCCTTTCCTATTCCAGCTATATTTAAATATCGTATGGAACAGTATAATCTATTTGGTCTTGTTTGATTTCCCCTCGGCTTCTTAACAGGTGCACAGCTGTAGCTGAAGGCGGCTCTGCTTCGCTCAATAAATGTGCATATGTGATATACACACTGCTAGCCCTCCTCCAGCAATTCGCAGCCAGCGCTGATATGATAGAATATACTCTCTGATAGCATGGCCCCATTGATTCAATAGCACTTTGTCAATCCCCAGAGGGGGACACTGCAGAAATTTTGTTTTTGTTTTTTTGCAGCTGAGAAGAACACAGTTCTTTTTAGGCTTACCTATGGCACAGGCCAGACAGGACACAGTGTATGCAAAATGCCCATAGCAGTAATCCGCGTTCCCTTGCTGTTCATATTGCAGTTGCAGGTGCAGATGGCGTGGGTGTCAGTGCCAGGTCCTGGGCTAACGTTGTTAAGGCAGGCATGAAGCAAGCAGCTGCCCCTCAGGAGAAAGCCAGACCTTGTACCTTTCAGCAAATAGTTACCATTAACAAAGCCAAAGGTAAACTTATATCTTGGCATCTGCAGGTAATGTGTGTGTGTGTGTGTGTGTGTGTGTGTGTGTGTGTGTGTGTGTTTGTGTATGTGTTGGATGACACATTCAGAGGGCATCGGATATTACGTTTCACTGTAGGCCACATGAAGAATTCATCATGATCATTCCTGATCCCTTATTTTGCAGTGCTCTCGATGCTAAATGCTACAGAATGCCATTTTGTCCTTTACTGTGCTGCACCTCAAGGATCAAGTGTTTAGACTTTTCATACATCCATATATCATTGTCAAATTAACTGTGATATTTTGGCATAATTACTGAATGCAAATGAGGCTGAAGTTGAAATGGCTGCTGCTCCATCTTGCACCATTGTTACTGTTTGTGACATCAATTAATCCGTGCCTTTTATCAAGCTCAGCATTGAGTGCTGGCAGGTCTCTGGCACCGAGGTGGTCTGATATCGATATAAATAATAAAGCGGCATTTTAACAACATGCACGTGTCTGGCTAGTTCCGAAGCAGATATTGAACAGAAATTTTTTCATTAATCCATCTGTTTTCTGCTTCAGATCAAATACTGCGAGTCAGATTTGGTTATAAGAGGATAAAATTCTTGTGTATGACTGGAATACGTTTAAACTTTGCTTTTAAATTTAGTTAATCATCAAATTTGTCTTGACCAGATTGTGATTTAGATTAGACACGTATCAGCACATTTGGCCAATGAAATTATTTTTCTAAAATTTCCTGAAAAGAAAAAAAAATCTGGGTATATCAACAACTAAATTGAATATTTAAGGCCTGCTTCCTCTCCAGAGAAGCTGTTACTGTGATTCTGTGTGTTTGTACTTATAGTTTAAATGTAGAGGAGTGCACGCAGTTGGGCTGTTTTCTGTATAAATTCGAATTTTTGGCATGCCTGTTTGGATGTGTTGCAGCAAGACGAATTAACAAGATGTTTAAACGACAGAGTGATGTAACCACTGCAGAAACTTTGCAAGGCAGTGCAGCTGGAAAATCAACAGTTTTCATGCTTTAGTTAAATGCCTGTAAATAGTATTTGAGTGATAAAAATGAATATTATTGATGCTACTTTTGTACTATCAAAGTAAGGGCCCCAAAGGGTATCTAGACATTGGACATATATCTTATTTGAAATTTCTGAATACTTAAAAAATATTATAATTTCCCTGGGATCAACTAATGTAAAAACTGTTTTTTTTTTGTTTGCTTGTTTGTTTTTTAATGAAGAAAGTAGGTTCAGTATAGATGCTTCCAGCATTATCAATCTTAACTAGTTGTCCTTCCCGTTTTTCCTTTTACAGCTGAATATCGTGTCACTCAAAAAATCAACAAGAAAGCAACACTTTTCCATCAAGGATCAAATCAGAGGGTGTTAACTTTGTATCAATGCTTTCAGCCCTGCAACCAAAACCACTTAGTCAGATCTGGCAACCCTCCTGGCTATCAGGTGAGTGTGCTAAACAGTTAAACAGTGACTTCTCTACATATATTTAAGTCCTCAATTGAGGAGTTGTAGGGGTTGTACATGTGTGATTAAGTTTTTCTTAAACCGGCATTCTTTTCCAGTGGTGAGCAGCAGGTTACAAAAAAAAGAAATTGGGTTTTGTAGAAGTCGTTGGGGCCCTTGGCTTTGTTCATCTGTAACCTCAGTAAACTCTTTCTTTGAGTTTATGATCTCAATTGCTAATTTTGAGTCCTATTGAATACAACATGGTGTTAACTTTGTAAAATATGGTCCCACAAACAGGATAGAGTAAAGTATTTGGGCAATGTGAGCGTGCAATGTCTGTCTCAAAGTTGGTTTCAAGAAACGAAATAGTGACATCACAGTGGGCATGTCCATCTCTTAAATACAGTGTATGGTTAAACACAGCTCTCAGTCCAGTAATGTTGCCAGCTTACAGCATTACCTAAGAGATAGAAACAACACAGGCAATGACTTTATCGTCCCACCTTTGTCATGCTGAAGTATCTCATACCTGAGGAAAAAAGCTGTCATCATTTCAGCGACATCTGTTTTTACAACTACTTTTGCTATATACTTGCAGAGCTGGCGGGTTCTGACAGACTAGTGTTGTTTAAACCGAACACAGCAAGTTGCGCACTTACTTGACAGAAGCATCACATTTGGTCATGACTGTAACTTTTGCTTCTTCCCAGAGGAGCCACTGTGACTGGAGCACTGGTGATATAAAGAAAATGACTAGACAATATTATGTGACTGTTGTGATCCTTTGGTGTGTCCTGAGTAATTACTTTTAGACAGCTAGTGATATGATGCATACAACAAGAATGTCCAGGAGAGCCTGTTTTACCTGAAATGAAGGTCCATGCTGCTAGTGACTGTCTGAATGAGGTCACCCCTTCTTTTACTTTGGTGAATTTTGGATCTTTAAAACATTACACTGAAAAAAAAGGCCGTAGATCTCAGCCCAGCTAAACACCTATGGGTGATTTTTACCATGTCAGCACCCTCCAGCACCATCATTAAACACCAGATGAATCCATATGCTTTAATGGATTGATCCCCGATCCATCCTCCAGGGCATGAAGCTGTTTTGGCAACACCTTTCTAAGACACCCAAGACTCCTTAATCTTCCTTTTGTCTTGATTCAGTCAAGAGTTAGCAGTTTGAGTAAAGTGAGAAGAAAAAAAAAGTTTATTCTCTCCATTAAAAACAGAACACCACATTTTTATATCTTCACCTCTTTCTCAGTCCTTTCTCACTCTGCCCTTTTTAGTCTCTGACCTATTTAAATTTGGGTTGCACTTTCTTTTAGTGTGTGCAGTGGTGACAGTGACAGCAAGGCTTGCTGCACTCTAAGGTTTGCCCCTTTGGCCTAAGCACTACCAATCCAGCAGGATAATTACTAAAGCTGCAATGCACATTCCCCCTGGGTGGAAGTGGCAATGTGAAGGTCTCTTGATGTCTGCTGAGAAATGAATTGCAAGGCGACGAGCCTGGGCAAGGGAGAGACCGAGCCTGGGCAAGGGAGAGACTGGAGATGGAGAAACTGTAAAATGTGTGATGCTGATGGAGAGAGACATTATGAAAGTTTTATTTTTGGCAGCAAAACAGCTGATGCTGAGATTTAAGTAAATAGATGATGTGAAAAAGTTATGAGTGCTATCTTAGACAGTGACATGTCTTCAAATCTTTCTCTCTGTCTTCGTCTGTTTTTTGCTCTCAGACATGTAGAGGGTCTAACTCATGTACCAGTTCTCCTCCTGATGCTGTCCATAACCTAAATATTCAGCTATAAAAGTTTCACAGGACAGAAAGAAAGGCTAGAATCTGGAAAGGAATATCTAAAAAGACCTTGTTTTATCTCTTCATCCTTGATGCCTCTCTTGGTATACTGTATGGATGAGAATATTCTGTAAGTGGATGATACTAACTACTTTCTGAAAACCCTAAGGTTACTTAGCTAGAACCATAGTCCTATGTATATATATATATATGCCTGCAATATGAAGTGTTTCAAACTCTCAGTCTCTCAATAGGTCACTCGAGCCACTGTTAAGCATTGATTTAACCCTTTTCTGTCTCAAGAATCGAATTCATGATCCATTAGATACTGCCTCAAAGACGGAGCAATTAAGTTAAGCTCCTCTCATTGCACTAGGTAGTTGGCATACTTAGGCTAGTATTTGGGTGCCACAGCATTCAATCTAAGAACGAAAACCAAAAAAGAATCCCAAAGTGACAGTTGAAAATGTTCCACTCTTGGCAGACACACAAAAAGAAACGAGTGGCCAAATTGTTCCATTTAGCAGCCTGATGGATTGGCTGTTGAAAATGTAGGATTTTCAGAAACGCGGCACATTTGGGGAGAAGTGAGAGCAGGAGAAGGAGGGATGGCCTGGGCACTTCTCAGCCTGTTTGATGTATGAGTGGCAGAGACGTAGGCTGAAGTTTTCGCTCTCGCGCTCTTCTGTCTTCGTCCACGTAACAAGCCTGTCTCGGAGCTGTTGCTAGGCTACACTGGTGTGTTGTTATCCTCCGGCTGGTGGCCTTTTCCGTCTTCATGTCTGCGTGTTCGTGCCTCTATCGGTGTGTGCGCGTGTATGTTTGATATCCTTAATGCAGAAAAAGACAGAAAGGCAAAGTGCAAACTGAAGGACAAGGAATATGATTAGAAGTTTAACCCTAAAGATCCATGAATTACATTAGTGCTTAGTGTGTTTAGCAACAAGTCCATTTGATCACAGTGGTATGATTACTACCTCTGAACATTAATTAGATTAGTGAGGTTTAAGTGTCCTAATCACCCCGCAGTAAGGTAAGCACTAGATTTAAAAAAAAGTGAGTGTGTTTTCCTAATAGCAATTTTTGAGGTCAAATCAAAATTTTAAGGCACGTCTGTATACATATCTGCTCAAAACAGCCACTATGTTATCTGCAAGGTAATTATAGTAAACTAAAAACTTAACTAAAAAGTAAAACTACATGTGAAAAACTAAAACTAACTGTAACTGTTGTGAGCAGTTTCAAATAAAATAAAATAGAAGATCGAGGTAATTTCCTTAGTTTTAGTTTTTTTAGTTTGGTAAAATCCTTTATAAACATTTGCCTTATTAGGACAGACAAAATTATTGAGGCTTAAATCTTTACAAGACTGCTTTCATCTGCTTTCAAAAAGATTTTTTTCTTAAATTGTAATACCTGTACTGATTTCCTAAATCTTGCATATGACATATGTCCCCATACAGTAATAATTAATAGACACTTAAATTAACACAGAAACTAGTAAAAACTAAAATGAAATGAAACATTTTCAAAAATTAAAACTAAAGTCAAGTAAGCAAACTCACTCTGAAAACTAATTGAAACTAAATGAATTAAAAACAAAAAAGTCAAAATGAAAAAAAAAGAGAAAGAATTAGAAATGTGAAAACTATAATAATCTGGTTGTCTGACAGGGTCACCATTTCTTCTTCTGACAGCCGATGTGTAGCATTGGAATATAACAAGACTCCCACAAGTTTTCTATTAGCATATACTCTGACTCGGCTACCTAAGGCATTCCTAACCAAACAACAAATCGTTTTGTTGCCTCTTATGAAGGAATATTTGGTTTCCAAGAGTCTGTTTAGCTTGTTTGCCAGCATGTTATCCAACTTCACCCTGTTCTGAGATATTTGGACTTTAGGACGTCTGATATCCTGCATCACACTGAAAGCACTGAACAGGTAGATTTCAATATACTTCCTTTTTTCTCATCTTCATCTGGTCGGTGAAGAAAGTGATTCATTTCCCTCACTTGATGTTCTCATCATTCCCACCTCCTGGCAACTGTGCAAATGAACTGGTTTTTTTTTAATACTTTTTTGGTATAAAAGTACTAATAGAGTAATTAAAAATAGTTGTAATTTCTTTTGCAATTTTATATTGCAAATAATAAATTAGTCACAAAATTCCACCACACACATGGGACATCCCTCTTGTGTAGAAAGCAACTTGTTCAAATGTTTATTTTTCATTCCTTTGATTGCCAAAACAATTTAAAAAAAAAACAAATTGATTCTGATTATGAAGGTATTCTGAAGGTAAAGACCCTACAATTATACAGAGGAAACCACATTAATCAGACGACCCCCTATGATCAAGCACTTGGCAATAGTGGAAAGGAAAAACCCTCTTTTGACAGGAAGAAACCTCTAGCATAACCAGGCTCAGAGAGGGGCAGCCATCTGTCAGAACAGGTTGGGGTTGAGGGGAGGGAGACAGAACAAAAGACAAGCAGCTGTAGAGAACTAGAGATTAAAAATAACTAATGATCAAATGCAGAGTGCTACATAAACACTCAGAGAGTGAAAAGACATGTATGTAGAAGAAACACTCACTGCATCACTAGTACCCTAGGCCTATTGCAGCACAACTATAGGAGGCTTTAGGGCCACCTGATCCACCCAAACTGGGAGCTGGTTCCACAGAAGAGGAGCCTGATAGCTGAAGGCTCTGACTCCTGTTGTACTTTTAAACACCTTAGGAACCCTGCAGTCTGAGAGCAAAGTGCTCTATTTGAATTATATGGTATTATGAGGTCTTTAAGATAAGGGGCCTGATTATTCAAGACCTTGTATGTGAGGAGAAGGATTTTAAATTCAATTCTGGATTCAACAGAAATTGTGATTGTTAGGGATACTTCATCACAGAGCTTAAGTAGAAAGGCTGAAAAATATTATATCTAGGCACCAAAATAAGGTTCCACACATTGTTATATGTGCCCTAAAAGAAAACAGTAACACTTTTAAAGAATACGGGATGCTTGGAACTGTTTTCTTGTTAACATGTGCGTTGAGCAGAAAACGCCTATAACTTTTAAGAGCTCCATTGATTGGCTGTAGGTCACGAAAGACACAGATGGTTCTGGGTCCAGACAGTGTGAACTGTGCACTGTGTCACCTGTCATGCTAACCCTTGATTTACTCAGACGAGGTTGCAGAAATGGCAGAACTACAGAAGGATATGGGAATATGATTAGCAGTCGCTCAGACGCATCAGTGAGAATGTGTACAGGGCCGACTGCACCGTCTGCCACTGGGTTTTCTCCATTAGTCATGGAGGAATCTGTGACATCAAACAACATGATGGAAAATCAGGAGGAGTGAAAGGCTGCAGATGGCACTTCCAAGTGAAGGGAAATGATGATCGCCATTGGCCATAAAAAGTGCATCATTGTGAGCCCTGAAGCCAAAATGTATCTCATTGTTCCAAATGCTGGAGATATTTACTCGACTTATGCGTCAGCTTTAAATGTAGCAGATAATGTTTTGGCTACAGTTTCGTGTTGTCTAGCATTGAGTGAGCAGTACAAAAGTCTATCAACTACCCTTCTATGCTGAAACCTGACACTAAAGTGTACCCAGTGCCCAGAGTCAAAAAAGTGAAGCCAAGGGGTCCAGCTCAAATGTATTTAATGAGGTGCGAGTAAGGCCACACTGCATATGAAGTTTTAAGCTTTTAGAGCTCACTCTCTGGTCTGCAGTCTGTTTTTGAATCAACCCCTCCACCTCCCACCCACATTCTGGCATTATCCAATGGAGGGTAGAACAATGCATGAGCACCGCACATTGTATTCCCCAGCCAAAATGCAAATGACAAAACATTATTATTAGTTTTATCATTATTGCATGGCTTTACGTCATGATAAATTACCTCTTGACTGCAATTGTCAACTGGATCTCTCCTCTAATTAGCTAATTTGCTCATCTAGGCAGTGGAAAAGTGACTATGTGATTAATGTGATTTAGAGTCCAGCAAAATATGTAATAAAACTTGATTAATGAAAAATATTATTTAATAAGAATGACTGAACTTGGCACTTTTTTTTTCTTTTTTAAATTATAATTGTGCGATAACACAGGCATGGAGAAGCAGTAACCACTGATGCCTGAACCTCACATAATTTTTATCAACAACACAAAACTGTATGTAACATTTAAACAGGTCCAAGATGCGGTTTATATTGTTTATTCTTGTATTTTACCAAATGTAGTACAAACTAACAAGTTCAGGTTTGTTCTGTTAGTTTGTGTTCCAAGCAAAGCATTTAGGCACATAATCACTTGTCAGGAAACTTATTGCTCTTACAGTCATGTAATGAGTTGTCTTGTACAGTTGAGTAATGTTACTCCTCCTGTCTCCTCATTCCTCAAGAGAGGACAGACA
>VVHJ01033629.1:0-11954 GCA_015107715.1 Tylochromis polylepis
TCTATCTTTTTCTTTTTACACACCCCTCCCCTTTTTTTTCTTCTTGCCCCAAATTCAATTTTCCTTGGCTCCATCTAGCTTAGTGTAATGACGAGGGTTATGAAAATCATCTGGCAACTCTAGTGACAATATGTCACTAAAGTAGCAAGAATGGCTGCAGAGTATGGAATCACACCAAGAGCCAAAGATTCACGCCAACACACACACTCCCGAACAGTCACGGACACACTTCTTAACTAGGGCCTGGCTCCAAGCAATGTGTTATTCATTAAAGGGAATCAGATTCTCCTCACTTCATTGCCTGCTCTCTTTCTCCTTTTTGCCAAAAGCAGAGAGGAGAAAAAGTGGAATAAGGAAGATATGTCGATGCAAACTTTATGTGAAGTCTGCTTCGGTTGTAGGATCCACAATGGTCAGTTACAGAAAGATTTAAATTTCAGACAGTCTTCCTGTTTCTAATTATGTTGTATTTCTCATATGTCTCAAATTGTTTGAATGTATTGTGTTGTTTGTCTTGTGTGAACTCACTATGCAGTAGGCCACCAGGGCTCCCTGCACAAATCCTGCCAGGACATCGGTCGGGTGGTGCTTGTGGTCGGACACGCGTGATAGGCCAGTGTAGAAAGCCATCATCAACAAAGTGAACTGGAGCAATGGGCGGAGGAGACGAGCGCCACGCCATGTAAACCTGGACTGGATGTAGAACTGGAAACGAGGAAGGGAGAAGAGAAGAACAAAATTTAATATGCACAACTGTGTACATGCTCTGACATAAATTCCCTTCAACAAACAGAAAATGTTCTGTGTATCTGGTGTAAAACAAATAACCTAAATTATCAGATGGCAGTAATGACCTGTACCCTCACACACAGCTGACTAGTTTTTATAAAAGACACTAAACGCTGCCTTTTTAACCCTGCACCTGTGGTGTCTGTGTGTGTGTGTATTATTACTGTCTGAGAGGTCTAGACTGACTCAAAGTGGGCAGGCACTTGCCAGATCCACAGAGAAATGCATACTGTCTTCCACAACACACACACTTGACTGCATGAGACCCGGACATGACTAATTCATGTTTCAACATACCAGCTGTAAAAACAGTAAGACCCCAGTAAGCCACTGAAACACACACACACACACGTATGTATACATACCACGCCATGCATGTTTCAACACTTGGGATGAACTCTTTACCCTCTTATAGTGCAAACAGAAGACAAAACGGATGCACCCCCTCACACTCCGCCTGCAGCCAAAAGCCCATTTTCTGGGTCATGATGAAGACAGGGGAGAACCAAAACAGGAAAAACTAAATCCAAGGCCACTTTCAGTCACTCGCACAAGAGCAAAGTCATGCACGCTTGCTCCTTTTTTTATCCACTTAACATGCACAGTGGTGAGGTCATCCCAGGTTCCTCAGACATCCTGTGTTTCTCCACCACTCATACCCTTAACTTCCTGTCTCTCACAACCAGAGACAGAGGGCCTGGGAGGGCCAGCCTCAGCCAAGGTCTACCCAGCCTAGACCTCCATACTTGTGTCCTATAATCAGTCAGTCTAACAATGCCTACAGACAGCCACAGTGCCTCCCTGCAACCCCCATCCACTAGACCTGGTAGGTGTGGACATAAAGCTCTCTCACATTTCCTCTACGACACCCTATCATTGTTCTTATCCTTACGATAGCTGAGGAAACGATCCCTCCCATCCCTTCTGGTCTTGTTCTCCTCCTCACTGGCAGGGATGTTTAGACTTCAGGCTTCCTATACAATGGTTGTCAGGTAGTGAGCTAGAACTACTGATAAGAGCGTTTGTCTGACGTAATGCACCTATGAATGAAACCTAAAAAAAAAAAAAAAAACTTTGCACAGCCTGTGAACCTTTTAAGTTTAAGGAAGTTTTAATGAAGGATGTGGGTACCATAATGAAAACTTGAACTTAGTCAAAACAAGAGATACTACAGCCTACCAGTCAGCGTGCCCATATCTAATTCGAAGACACTGAGTAAGCCCAAATAAGCTAGTCCAAGCCTGATTCAACACACTAAGTCACACAAAAGCAAATGAGAGAGTTAATGACCGTCTAAAATAAAGCTCAGTGTCTCCTCTTTAAAGCCAACGTGACCTCTGCCTTTTTAACCCGAGTCTTCTTCCCAGAATTTGTCTTGACTAGTTAGATATGAAGAAAATACCAACAAAACACAACAAAAGGAGCCCAAACAAATTCCCATGACAGATGAAGCCAAAAGCGACACAAAGTCTGGTGGTTTCTAAAGGAATCCAGTGAGATCTTCTTGCCTTGTCCCTCTTGCACCAATTCAGAGTGAATGTTAAATAAAAAAAAAAAAAAAGCATGAACAAACACAACAAAGTGAGAAAGAATTAGAAAGCAAGGTCTCGTTTTACGTGCCTGCCCCATTCTCTTCTTTTCTTTTGGGTCACACCATGCTGTGGCACATTAACATAGCTGTGGTTAAAAACCATTTTTAACTTGAATACAAATATTGTCTTTTATTTAACCACCAACATGCATTCTGGCCCAGAAAGAATGAGATATTCTATAGTCACAACTAACTCACGCAAATACTTAGCTTTCTAATTCTGAGAATACGCAGATGTTGAGTGTACATTAGACAAAACAAAAGATAGCTCAGTGGCACACACAAATGCACGCATATGCTTGTTTTCTGTGGCTGTGGTGTTGCTGTACAGCATGCCATGTGGTCTGTGCTAGTTATGGGTGTGCTGTCTCTGAAGCCTATGATGCCGTTAAGACACAGCTCAAACCACATCAGTCACAGATGCAGCACTGAGGCATGCTTGGCAGGAAATTAAGCGCTTCAACTTCACAAAATGCCAATTAGCACATGAATTGAGGTTGTGAGAAAGAGGACTAGGTGGCAGCCCCAATGTGGAAATGACACTTTCAAAGTGGAAAGCAATGAGTGAGCAAAAACACCCAAGAAAAGAAATATGTATGCTACTAGAGGCTTTGATGAGGAGAAAGGCAGCCTTGATAACCTATTTTCGCTAGAACTGTTGTGCAAAAAGCGACATTTGCATATGAAGCGGTTCCAGCTTCTATTTATATTCTATTCATGTAATTGTTTTAATTTTGCCAGATGGATAATTCACTGCATTTTTAAAAAGTACCTAAGTGTGAATGTAAAAATTTTGCTCGCTGGCATAAAGTCTTACTGGATACCACGTGTCCTCAACTGTCAAACTCGCATCTTCATATTCTTTTGGTTTTAATTTAAGAGTTTGGCTGTTGTGACATCTACAAGAATACATATTTAGGCAGACTTCAAGAGGGGACTTCTTTGAGTGGAAATGTGATGTCACATGACTGGTTTTTAGCTGGGACAAACAGAAAAAGCAGCAGTTTCCTTTTGCCACTGCGTGGGCCTACCCTGTGGGCTTTGTTTCAGGACGGTTTCGTATTCAAAAACATCAACTACAAACTGTTCTGCCTCTTTTCAACTCCACTCATATTTGGACTGATGCTGGCAGTCCTGAGGTTACCACAGCTGGAACATTGGTCTTTGACTAGTGTGTCACTCTGTGGTCTGGATGCCGCACATCTCCATTCCCTTCCTACTTTTTCCCTGCATTTTATTCAGTTCTTTTCCTTGGTCTGACCAGAGTGCAGCTGTAGGTTCACCCAGAGGCTGGGAAATACCCACAGCAACCTCTCACTGCACTGCAATCCACTATAATACATCAGATATTCAAGTGTCTTCACTGTGAGAACCAAGACCACCTGGTGACCAGGCCAGCCAAACCCAAAACACTGACTCTATTCTCACATCCCTGTAGCATACAAGTGAGATTAAAATTTGTGGTCTGTAAACAAAGGAAGAGGGGGAGATGATTGGGATGCAAGCAATTTATGTGTGTGTGTGTGTAAGCTTGAAATGCCTCTGGGGTGCTAAGCCCTACCAGACACCCACAACAGGTGGATTGAGAGAAAGAGGTAGAGAGGAATGAGCAAGAACAGGAAGTTTGTATGCAGCTGTTTTGAAGAAAAACAGGTGGAGTGCATCCATCCTTCTCTCCAAGGAGTAAAACAGAGTATAAAAATGAGTGAGGAGATGAAGAACAGGAGGTGGAGCAGTGGATAAGAACAATGTTTTGCTCTTTCTTCAAGCAGTAAATCCCCTAATCAGAGCCCAGCCTTGTTTCCATGACTCCATCTATGTGTAAACCATTGTTTCTCTGATTGTCAGCATATGTGTGCCTGCATGAATGTTAGAATATGAGAGCTTGATGGTTACTTACAGACAGGTAGAGCATGGTAAATAATGAAAAAGAGGCATGTCCTGAGAAGAAGGATTTCCTGTGGAGAGAAACCGTAACTTTAAACCCTGAAAGAGTACATTAATAAAGATATTACACTGTGTTCGTACTGTGTATGCATTGTTGTTTACACAAACCTAGCCTCCTGTACTTCACTCTCTTCCCCAGCGCAGGTATAGTTGGTGATGTACCCCAATGAACAGTTAATGGTGGAGAAATTTGGTCTGCACACATCTAAGAAGTGGGGTCTCATCCGACCTACAGACACCTTGGCAATGTCTGTGAATGACTGGCTGATGGCGCAGCCAAAGAGAAACACACCTATCTGCAAGATGACACAAAACAGTGATTAGATACAACAGATGACTATAACCGATTGTTAGATAAGCACCGTCTCCATTACTGTTAAGACTTCTAGACTCACACAGCACAAGCACCTAAAACGATAATGGTGGCAGATTTATCGCACACACGATACGAGTTTTTAAAAAGTGGCATGCTATTCTAAGACCAATAATTTTGTGGCTGATGTAAAAGCTGTGTCGCTAACACATTTTAGCAGCTGTTACTAATAACATCTTCTGTGTAATTCATTACACTCAGTACTATACTTTAGTTCCTCAAGAGGCTGGTCCAAAGTGGTCTCATATCACTTCAGTTATATTGCACTGAAGGTTTATAATGTCTTTTTGCGTTCATGCAAAAGACATGTTGCCTATCCCAGCTTTGAGATCATGTTTTAGTTCCTTCAAAACATTCAACAGCTGATTTATTAGACGTTACCGCTGACTCGTGTGCATCTGGTCTTAGATAAACACTTAATAGTGTTTCCTGCCATTCCAGATAAAAAGAGAGTCATTCCTATGTTCCAGGATTATGTGCTTTACATAAAAAGACTTGCTTGCCATGACATACTATGTTAAGTTTGGCAGTTAAGTTGAGATGTTTAAAAAATGCTTGACTATGTACGTAATTATTAGAATACGTATAATGCCAGTCAGATGCAGAGCTGACCTGCTTGTAGAGAGCTGCAACGTAGGGATTCCCCGCAAACGATTTGGTTCCTTCATGCAGCTGGTGAATCCTGTAGCATTCTCCAATCACAATCTAAAAGGAAGATTTTTTTTTTCAGATACAGCACACAACACTTATTACAAAAAAATTATTATTTTTAAGATGTTGCCGAATCAAACAGCACTAAATTAGTTTCAGACGCACAAAACCATGCAATAAAATTGTAACTTTTGAGTTTGTATCATGCAGGAAATCTAATTCAATTCCAGGCTGAAGTAACAGAGAGATTATGAAAGATGTAACAGACAGGAAAGACAGGATAACAGAATGATGGAAAGTCACACATAAACAAACATATAAAATGAGCATGGCCTGCCTTTCCCTCAGGCAGTTTGAATATGATGTGAATGTGAGCAAAGGTTCAGTGATATGATCCGATCTTCAACGTCAGATGCAAAGAATAAAAAAGAAAGTGAACATCAATGGAAAAGGAAAACAAGTAGCTATATAATTTTCTATGGAGCTTTAGTCCAGTGACCTAATCGTTAAGTTCTGTGGTAGTCTAACCAGGATATGTTAAGTAGAGTTAAGGCCCCATGGAAAGACCTCATCTATACCAAAAGGGCTCGCGCGCCAAATCATACCTTGAGGCACAAAGATGTCAATCAAATCTGTACCACCTGGGTTCCCGGACTAATGGACCAGTTGCTCTTTCCTTCCTCTTTCCACACAAGGCTTTAGTCTTCTGCATAATTTCTTTAAAAAGTATTTACCTGCACACCTCTACGCCTGCAGACACTGTGAATGTAAACAGCACTGTGTGCACAGATGAATATGCACACATTCACACTGCCTATGGCAGTCTTTCCACACAATGTACTCTCGTATTATTAGCTTTTTTTAGCTGTGTACATGTACTCTGTGTGTGTGCTGTTAATCTTGACAAACACACCTATCCTGGGTATTGGGTGCTCAGCTCAGCTCGCAGCAAGGCGAAATAAACACGGTGGTGTAATGTGTGTTTGTCTGTGCTATTGTCATTGAATTACTCAGATCAGAGGTGGAGATTAAAACCACAGGAGACTAATACGGGCCACAAATGTTTATTTTTGTTGCCAGCATTCAAATCTCTTCCTATTTCTACCCCCTGTCTTGGTTTATATATCTGCTTATATAGGGCATCTCTGAGTAGCCCAGAGAGTGTAATATATTTTTTTTAGATCATTATGTACCATTATGTATGGTAACTCATAACTTCTAACTGTGGAAACACAGTCTGCCAGACATGAATATGTCTGACCAGCAGGGCTATTGGGATTTTCCTTTCAGCAGAGATAAACAAGAGACCCAAGTGGAATCTGCTACCAGTGCATGTATATATGTGCATATATGCATATCCATGTGCCTGCGCCAGGATGGGAGACAGCGCGTGAGTTATAGGAATGGTGCCGGCATGGCAGTAGACGCCACTAATGGAATACAGCTGTGTGAGACACGCCAGCTTTGCCCACATGTGAACATGTGAGGGAGCTAACTAACACAAGAACAGGGTCCTGGATCCAATAAGCAGAAGAGCTGAGCTGGTCCAGCGTGTATGTGCGTGGGCGCTCACTAAGTTGATGGCGCAGAGGCAACAGTGAAGCGATGTTTCAGTCTGGGAACCTATGAGGGGGCTGTGCCACATAAGAGTCTGGGGGCTGTAAAGATCATTTAGCCTGACCACGTGGCACTAATTGTCACGCACCCCACCACAAGTCATTATAACATGTTTCCACTAAACCTGACCCCCTCTAATCTGCTGGCACAACACTAGAACTATTCCCGTTTTTTTGGAGCATGGCTCCAGTCATGGGAATGAAGATTTCATGCTGTTGCTAACTAGTGAGACCCCCGAGGCTACCAGTGTGGTAGCAAACAGAGCACTGACATATTTACCAGTAGTAATGTACAGAGCACAGAGGGCACGGAGTCAGCCATGAGAATGGAGTAAGAGCTCATAAAATCTCTTTGGTCTTTGGCATGCATGCATCAACACACATATACACCAACATACACTTCCTAATATCGCTTGGGGGGCCTCTCACTACCGACTGACTCACTCACTTAGTAAAGTAATAAAATGCAGGCCGTTACAAATGGCTTGGAAAAAGCTCCTGAAGAATGTAGTATTAAGAAGAAAGCATTATAGAATGGAGCGGGAAACAAAAAAGCACATTTAGAGGAAAAAAAAACTGGAGTATTTTAGATAACACTGCATGATAAAAAAACAAAGATCTGATGAAGGCTCTATGTTAGGCTTGGGACTTTGCGTTTCAGTTTCTTAATGATCCTCTCCTTTTGTCTTATGCTTTAAATCCAGCTTCTATCTGCTCGCCCTAAAAGCACTGACTCACTCCCCACCAAGTTCAAGAAGATCCAGTGTTAAAAGTTGTAGCTATTTCGATGAGTCATCTTTATATAATCTTCATTCCAATATTGACCAAAATGTATTATTTTTTGCAATGAATAAGCAGCCCCACCAATCTCTGTACTTACAGGGGACATTAACCGGATATCAATTTTACTCCATAGGAATGAAACCACACCTTGAGAGAGCTGGTGAATGTTCCTGGCTCTCCAGCTAACGTTTTGAAGCTACGATCTGCACGATTATGACTTAACAAGAGAATACCGCCTATTTACCATTTACAATACTGAAGCAGCGCGGAACTTCAGTCGGTCTCTGATAGCTGAGTATGGCTCTATGTGAGGAGCCGTGGTGCTAATCCGCTGCGGACGATCTGATTTTTCTTTGCTTTCAAAGATTATTTTTAGTTCAGTTGAAATACATTCATAGATTACAAATCCACTGAGTTATAAGACCTTTTGCTTTTTGGATTGTCAATAAATGTATGATGTTTCCAGAGCCAAAGTTAAACAATTTAGACCTCGACGTTGACCAGAATAGCCATAATGATGATTTTTGTCACAACTGAGTAACCCGACTATGACGTATCTAAGAGTTTTACAAGAATTAAACCAAGGGAGGTGTAAAGATCGACTTACGGAGAAGATGACAATAAGAATGCCAACACCACAAAGCACAGCATCACTAATGGTCTCTCCCTCTTTTCGCGGGTACCGGATGGACTCGTCCGAACAGTAAAACCCGCGCTGGTACGGCTGTATGGTGCTAGTCTCAATGATCAGGAAAGGCAGGCTAGCTACAAAAGACACAAAGAGAGAAGGACAGGAAGAGGGAGAGAAGAAAGAAATAATAAAAGCACCAGGTCAGTTACACAGACACAAACAGGAGAGAACGGCGGGAGCACAAGGAGCATGCCGGCACCGGGGATCATGGGATAGCAGAAGTGGTTGGGGCTTAAGGAAGTCATGGATGGACAGCTTAGAGCAAAGGAGTGACTGTTTTCCAAAATCAGATGCCCTTGTGGCTTCAGAGAAAAGTTATACAAGCCTATCTAAACTTTAGTAGAGCTTATATAGCAGTGTCACTCCTTCACAGCCACCTTCATGAACCTCGAGCCCTTCCTATTTCCGCCTTCAGCGTTTCCCATCGCCAAGTGCTCTTTGTGTCGGATGGACTTACGGACACCGCAGGCAGTGTCAAGCCAACAGAAATGAGGACTGAGGAAGGTACGGTGCTTCTCTTGTGGGGGTAGTACAAGCTGGAGTCACTGCAGTAAAAACCCCTCTGGTAAGGACGAATAGCGGTACGATGGAGTACCAGGGTTGGCAGCATAGCTACACACAGACATACACAAACACATGGATAGCTGCATGAACCTGTGCACATACATGAGCTGACTCACAGTCACGTCTAATACGGGGTATCATACTGTCACATAGCTCAGTTTACTTACCTGTAAGCTGAAGAGAAAGTATCATTAGAAAACAAATTAGAAGACAAAAACCTTTCACAGGTGTGTGTGCTCACAGTAAACAGTCTGTTTATTCGACAAACCCTCTCCTGCTGCGCTAGCTGACAGTGTGACAACAGGCCATTGAGAACTGAGCTTAATCCCATAGTTTCACTCACTCCTCACAGAGCAAACATACACTGGCACTCAAGGTTATTGGTTCATTATTAAAGAAGAAAGAAACCAATCAACAGGGGGAAATTGTCAATAAAGTGTGCTTGGTGTTAGGGAAAAGAGTGAAAAGATAGATTTTTGGGACATCCCTCTTGCGCTACTCCTTTAATCCTCCATGACAATCTAAAGAATTTCACAACTAATAGCAAACAGTTAAATTCAGGGCCATGATTAGCCATTAGTAAAAATTCATTTTGATGTCTGCTTTCCAAACCAGTCTCACACACATGGACTAATATACTCCTGACAAGGGGAAAAGAAATACATATCTCCAAATCAAAGCAAATATAGGCGTGTAAACTCTGGCTGGGACTTTCAAATTCTTCTTTGAGGGATTTAAAAATGTGTGAATACCAAGAAAAACAAAAGAAAGCCCACCCATATCTGGAACATTTTTTGCATGAGAGCATGTTTGGCGTGTATGTGTTCGTAGTTGCTCATAAATAGAGACAACTCAAGACAAGAAGGCGTCCTGAAGACCCACATCCAGACACACCAACATATACATTCAATGTCAGGCTGCTCAGAAAGTATTCCCACATGTGGTTCATGTGGTTAGCTCGCGTCATGGTTTCTTTTGACATTTTGGTTTAAAGAGCCAGGTCTACTCGTGTATGCTGCTGAGAGCCACGGCTGTCTTCTCACCAGTGATGGGTGATGAAGATCATGTTACTGGTCTGTACTGAGGAGCACAGCACTCAGATGAACTTCTCGCAAACCTCAAAACACACATTTTTACACGTGCCTCTGAGAGAAGCACTCTCAACTTCCAGACTTGCATAATGAAACTAAAAGAAGACAGTGTTGTCTCAGGTGTTCGCCAGATCAATGTGTATATGTTTAAGCCATGCAATATGACTACAGTCAAGAAAAAAAAAATTTTTTTTCTTGATTTTATGCTGTTTTGCTTCCTCTGAAGACAAATTTTGCCACCAGAGTTTAAAGCATTTTTGTATTATTATAGCTGATTTTAGTGTGAATTAAGCTCTTTTTCTCATTGACTCTCTTTCCACTGGTCAACATAGGTCAGCAGATTGAATGGTCACTGAAGCAGACACCTGCACAAACAGCGTGCAGAATTCATCAGGGCACTGGTGGGCCCACACAAGGCTAACCCAGGCTTCGGTGGTGTCTGAGAACCATGTTGTGTACACAACAGGAAGAAGGGGATGTGGGTGAGCACAGAATTACCAGGCAAGGCAGGGCAGGACGATCAACACAACTTAAGACGAGGAGATTCCAGCGTGTTTCTGTTCATACAAGACTTTCAGCATAATCTGCCTGGGAACTTGGCTACAGATACTTTAAACAAAGTGAGAACAGTCACATGTTAACTCTATGCATAAACTGGGTTATGTTGGGTACACATTCAGCCTGGAAAATAAAACATTTCCAAAAATCAGTTCCTACTTTCTCTCACGGCATTCCCTGTTTTTCCTGGAGTTTTGCTTTTTTCTCCCCCTTCTTTCCTGTCTTTCTCCATCCTTCCACGCTGGGCTGCTTGTGGAGGGAGGATTCACATGCTAATGAGGAGGCATGAAAGAAGTTCATGGGCTTAACAGACACACTCAGACAAAAACACACAAGCTAACCAGTGCTTAAAGGCTAAACCGATGGGAGAATACCATGGGAAACTTGGGAGTTGACCAGCTGAATGACTGAAAAAGTAAAGCGAGATTGAGCAATTGAACACCTCGACACTACCTATTGAGAAGTCCTGAAAGCCTCTCTGTCTGCCTGCTGCACAGCCTTGAGATGCCAGGCTCTTTTGCGCTGCCCACCCACCCCTCCATGCTGTTGCCCTTAAAGCACCCTGTATGTTGGCATTCTCCTCATACCACAGTCAGTACATGAAACACTCAGCACAAATTAAAAGGCACACCAGTGTTAACCCCGTGTCACATCTGAACCTCATCTACAAACAGTGGCGTGAAGATATACGACCCCTTTTCCCCCAGACAGAATGAAGAGCAAATGACCTTCGGGAGACCTGCTGACCCACAGAGAGAGGAAAAGTGGCGGAGGAGTGTCAGAGGAGGGAAAAACGAAGACAGAAGGGAAGGAAACAGAAAGAAGTGGGATGGGCTGTTAGCAAAGACCAGCAGTGCATCACTGAATTAAAAAAAAAAACAACTACTTTACAAGTTCTGTCCAGAGGTCGGTTATACACAATGATGCAGTTAATACCTGACTTCAACTACCGAAACAGAGGAAACATTCCTTTGAAGAAGTTGTGTGTGTGCTTTGAAAGCAAATGAGCCTTACACACTATTAAGCCCAACGAGCTGTTTTTAAGCAGGACAAACGGGCATGTAAAGAATAATTGGGGTCTCAAAATTCCCTCAATGGCGAGCTAGAGAAAGACAGGGAGGGTCCGAAAGTATGGAGAATTCAACAGGAAAAAAAAAACAACATAAATGCGCACACATACAAAACCAAAGTGGGTGGCTTAGTGAGTTTGGGAACAGTTCTATTTGTCTTATCAGATCCTGTCATGCACTTCTCTCTTCAGAGAACCGCTGCAGACCACTAAAGACTTACCGCAGGTCAG
>VVHJ01033630.1:4300-14659 GCA_015107715.1 Tylochromis polylepis
CCCCCCCCCCCCCCCCCGGTCAGCTGACGTCTCCTCCTGAGGCGCGCTCTGTTTTCTGTGGATTCGATGGTAAAGTTGTGGATTTGCGGGTTTTTTCTGTTCACTTCAACCGGTGAATGCTTCGCACAGTTTGTTCTCTCTGCAGCCGCCTGCAGAGAAAAGGTGCTACGAAACTGAAACGATTGTAAAGGATCAGATGTTCTGTAATCTGTTACTCATCTGGTGTTAATCTGAGCAGAAACGTGCTGTGATGACGCCTCAGATTAAAGAGAGGTTCAACACGCAGTCGGGACGAAATCACAGCTCTGAAAATGGCGAAGAAACTGTTCTCTCCTGCGACAGCAGTCGTGTGATTCAGTCTCACAGACCAGTGAGGATCTTGTTCTAATTTTTTCTGTTGGTTTAAAGTTACAGTTTACTCGCACAGGTGTTCCTAATAAAGTGGGCAGCAGGAGCACACTGTTCACGGACAGGTTCACACGCGTTTTATTCGGACACACCTCCGACATCTGAAACTCTCCTCCGAGCGCTTTTTTAAAAGTATTATTTACTTTTTAAAAATTTTAATGACAATGTTTTCCTCTCGTGACGTCATCATGAACTGAAACTGGTTTTTATTGTGTGTTTATTCTGTGGCACGAGTGCAGAGAAATGAAATGTAAGGCATTGTGGGAAAGGTAGTCCAGAGCTGTGGGTAGCTGCTGTTCCTGTTTCTGTAATCCAGCACATGATATTTATGTTCCCGTCCTGCACTGTACAGTCCAACATGAGCTTTTAACCTTTTTTAAAAAAATAATAAAATCTGTTTGTTTTTTTAAAAATAAATACTCGAAGTGTGATTTATTTCCACTCACCTGCTCAGCTGTGGGGTTATCCAGAGAGGCTGAGATGTTGTATTGAAAAGACAAATGATGTTTTAGAGGAAGTTCATGTTAAACATGGTCAAAGTTTCTGATAATGACGTGTGTGTGTGTGTGTGTGTTGCAGACCGCTAAACACTCAGTATATCACAGTTTTTTCTACTCTTGGGTCTGTATGACGTCACAGAGAGGGGAAATTATTCTATGGTTATCTCAGGAGCACAAAACTACTAAAAAACTACAAGAGGCTCAGTATGAGATAAAGAAGGATTATTTTGAACTGTAATCATACGAAGTTTAACATCAGCTAAGCCAGCGTGATCAGACGATGGTTAGCTGATGTACCTCCAGTTATACTGATTATATCCCAGATTCATCCTGCAGCAGGACGATGAGTCTCAGCGTCCATCCAGAGGGATAAAGGACCACAAAAAAAACAACTTGTATTGAACTTATGGAGGTGTTTATAAATTCCTGATCCTAACATTCACTGACGATATCAACGAAACGTGAAGAAATAACTACGAAGGCTTTACGTCCCAAACATGTTTGTGCTGTGATGAAGAGATACCAACTGGTTTTAAAATGGGGCCGAGTTGTGTAATAACACTTTGTACCACAAGACGGCGCAGTGAGTCTGAGGCAATGGTGTAGACATGGGGTAAACATTTAAACAGTGCCCCCTGGTGGTTTAAAAACATCTTGACCGAGGAGCAAAAGGCTGAAAATAAACTCAGAAAGCTGAGCTGCGATACCAAATAGAAAGTCTGAACTTCTTTCAGCTCGAGTTAAATTCTTAAAACTTTCTTTTCTGGGATGAAACTTTTCGGATGTGCAATCGTATTTTTGTGTTTCCTTCACAATCTTGCGTTCCAGCTATTCCGAAAACACGAAAAAGATCAAATCACCGTGCTGCTTTCGTTAACCTTGATGCTCGTTGTGACTCTACGTCGCTCTTTCGTGTTTAATCACAAAGTCCAAAGGAATCCTGAATAAATCCGAAGCTTCGTAAATCCACAACGATCGTGACCACCGTGACTGATCCTCACTAGAATGATCAGTTTTGGTTTTGGCCAGAATCGAGCAGCTCCGCTCTGTAAGGGTGACGTTAAACGTTTGAGACATTTTCACTGTTTTGTGAAGTAATTACATTTAAGTTCCTGTTTTTTTATTCTTTAGTTCTTTTGTAATTCCTGGGCAGTCTGGCCAATGAGCTTCCAGAACCTTCTTTGTCATTTCACACATTTATTTAATCAAATTTAAGCTGCATTTCTTCATTATGCAGAAAAACTGCACCGTTATGATGAAATTGCTCTTTATTTCTTATATTAACACGTGTGAGGGATTAAATGCGTACGTTACACAGAAAGTCCGAACCACTTGTGATCTAACTGCCTGTGGCTCTCAGTGTAAAATGATTTTAACCTGCCCGAGCAGGAGGACTTATCAAGCTGGTAACGGCGTTCATGTGACCTCCGCGCCTGGCTGATGATGTCAGGGTAACGGATCCTGCTCTCAGAGTCCGCCTGCGTTCGTGACGAATAAAAAAAAGTCCGTTTCCATACTTCCACGCGTGAACGAAGCAGAAACAGACTTTTTTATTCATCAGGAACCCAGGAGGAGTCTGACAGCAGGAATGAAAACAGGACAACAGGAGCTGCAATTTGTTCAGCTTTATTGAGAAAAACCATCACGGAGCTATTAGTTGATCGATCAGCCGCGGGGAGCTCGGTTTGTGTTCCAGTGCAAAAAGAGGACGACAGTGTTGGATGATGGATGAACTAACGGCTCTAACGGTCTAAAAACAAAAGAAACCAAAAAGCCTTCTTCTTCTTCTCTCTTTTTTAAAGCGGTCTCATCTGCGGGAGCAGCGAGTCCGCTCTGCTTCCTGGTTTCTCAGTTGGCACGTTGACGGCTCAGAGTCTCAGCCCTTCACCCGGAAAGCAGAAAAAACCCGAACAGACAAGCGATAAAAATCAAAGGATGGGACAGGAAGGAAAGGTGAACAAATTGCTGTTACAGGTGGATGAGAGGGGGGCGTGGCCACATGAGAAAACAGCAGGGAGGCAGATCACATGGCGTATTTCTGAGTCCAGTCCTGAGCCGTCTTGTTGTACCTGCAGGGAGGGAGAGAAAAGGTGAGGAGGCGGGAGGCGAGAGAGGCTGCAGGACGATGCCATGCCTGAGAAACGCAGACCAAAATCCACCTGCAGCCGTTCACAGGAAACGAAACATCATCGTCACTGCTTCGCCCGCTTGGCACACGTGCAGTTTACCCCGACTGTTAAACACAGGACGCTCCTCAAGCAGCAAAACCTGCAGTTCCTCTAACGCCCACCAGAGGCTCCAGCAGCGAGTCAGTCCCCACAGACTCCCATGTTAAAACTTTACAGCAGAAATAAACATGTTTACAGCCTGACACACAAACTGTTTGGTCTCTATAGATAAGTTCCCCCTTCATAACACCTGTACAGGTGTCAGTTTTATTATAACTCACGCGTTTAGATTGTATTAAAGGTTTAAAGTTTGCATTATTGGCCTCTTTTCTCTGCCTGCGACGTCCGCCAGGTCGTCCCGACCTGCGCTCCATGCAGTGAGAAAACTCTGCAGTCATGCTTTATTTGTTTCAACGTGCGTCTGAGACACAGAATCAGCAGGCAGCTCAGGTGAGTCACAGGTGAGCTTCGCTCTTACCCTCACAGCATGGCATACTTCTCTGTCCACTCCCTGGCTAGTCTGTTATACCTGAGACCAAGCAGCAGGACACTCGGTTATAAACCTCCACCCCGCTGCTCGAAGCCGCTCTCCTCGTCCTTCCACACCTCTTTGAGCAGCTGATTACCTGCAGGTTAACAGGTGTGGACTCACCTCACAGGGTCTGTTTTGTAGATGCGGGCGATCTCTGGCACTAGCGGGTCGTCAGGATTCGGGTCACATAACAGAGAACAAATGGACAAAAGGACTGCAGGGAGGGAAAAGAGAGAGTCAGAGCAGCGCTGAAGTCTGCAGCGCGCTCCTGCTTTTCTGACACGACCACCAAAAATCCAGCAGTCAGCGTTTTTTATCAGAGCAGAGCAAAAACATGAAACAGTGTGTAAACATGGGGGACCAAAAGTGCCAACAATCAAGTAAACACATCAATAAATAAATAATTATAAGCAACAATTATTCCATAAATTATTATGTTTTTATAATACTGATTAAATTTTCTTCATTAATTTTATTTTTACTTCTTTTTTTTAAACTTTAGTATTTTTTAATTTCATTTGTTTAGCTTTGGCAGCTGTGGACCTCCATATCGACACACATGCAAAGACAAAAAAAAAATGCATATGTTCAGGGAAATACATACGGGGGCTAAACAAACGTAAGAGAGTACATTTAAAAAATAAAAAGGAATAAAACAAAATAAAAAAAAATTTTTTAACTTCAAAATAAACAAGAAAATTTATTAAATTAGCTGAAAATAAAAAATTTTAAACTCTTAAAAAATAAGAAACTTAATATGATAATAATAAGAAATGTAAATGAAAATAATCAAAATATTAACAGAAAAATGAAACATACATAAAAATGATGAGTAAATGGAAATAAATTAATATAATAATTAAAAGTAAAATTGCGGATGAGATAATATAAAATAAATAGGTAAGTAATAATACTAATACTAATATTAACGAAAATAGTAATAATTAAACCAAACTAAGTAAATAAATAAGGATGAAAATACTTTAAACTTTAAAAATCTGATTTTAGCTTCAGGTTCAAACTTTATTTTCTGCTCTGTGAACAAACCTGTTTGATGTAAATATCATTATTACCTGTAACAAGGTGAAACTACAACCAAACAGCTCCACCTACTGGTCAAAACCTGTACTAACAGTGAAGAATCACTGCAGGAGGAAAGTTTTTGACCGTTTGTCTCCCTCTGACGGGAGCGTTAGAGTCACTGTAGGTACACAAATAAAATCACTATCTATAAATGAGATGCCTAATTATAGAATCATTATTAATAAACTACAATAAAATTAAAGCTGAAAAACATATTTCACACATCTTTTCATTATCCTCACCAAAGGGGAGAAATTTAAATCTGTAGACGCAGATTTAAAAATTCATTTTTAGGGTTACAAACACAGAAATATACGGTCAGTTACATGAATGACACCGGCGTTGTTTCTTACCTTTAGAGATAGTTAATGCTGGAGACCACTGTGATCTCAATATATCCAAACAGATGCTGCCATTACTGTTAATATTTGGGTGATAAATTCTCGTCGTAAAGGCGACCTGAGCGGGGAGAGGAACCAAAACGACTTAAAAAAAAAGTACATCACTCCAAAATCTCAGACACGTATTCAATTTTTGAATTCATTTTAATTTTAAGGAAGTTTAAAGGCATCAAAGGTTTAATAAAAAACTGACCTTGGGTGGTTTGAAGGGATAATCTGTAGGGAAATGAATAGTCAGGAAAAATACGCCGCCCTGATAGGGACTGTCAGGCTGCAGTTAACAACAAAAGACAGAGAGAGGTTAACCACTCACACGTTCACACCGAGTCACTGCCAACAGTCTGTAGCTCTAAAGTATCAGTGAAACGACCAAAACAGCCCCTGAATCAGCGCGAACGCCGGCGGCTGTGACGCCTGCAGCAGCTCTGTGGATTCAGGTTTTATAAAAACACGACTGCATTATGTCCACGTCAGCTGCCACGCACACTCATGCAGGTGTGTTCGCTGCTTTAACTCAGGTTTTCAGTTTGAGCTTGTTTTAACAAACTAACTGCAGTTTTTTTTTAATCCGGCCTTTAGCTCCAGGCGCTGAGGCGGAGCAGCTGTTTGATACTTACAGGTCCCATAATAGTAGCTTGCCAATGAAACACTGTAAAAAAGAGAAGGGGACGAGGGTTAGTGCAGCACGCTTGTTCCTCTCTGTGAACTTTTGCGTAAAGAAAACTAAAAAGTGGTCTTACTGTCTTCGCCGACAGGACCGGCGGAGCACTGAGCCGGAGGATCTCTGGACAGGTCGGTTAGCTCCTGCAGAGGAACGACAGATGTTAAAGCCCTGACATCAGCAACGAGGACAGCTTTTTTGAGGTGTGTTTAATTACTGACGTATGAACTTTAACGAGCAGACTTTAAAAACCCCTCAGCTGTAGTTTTGGTTGCGTTTCATCTCCAGCACGTCTCTGCCACAGAAACAAAGCTGCTTCCTTCAGCGAGGGCGCCTCACTGAGGTAAAGCCGCGCTCGCGCAGGCCCGGAGACCGTCTGCAGTCGGTCTGATGACGGGTTTCCCTCGACCAGATGGCGAGCGGCTCTCGGTGGTTACCGCTGTTTACTGGGCGAAATCAGTCTGTGCACCAAAGACCTCCCTCGGCTGATTTAGTTGGGAGGAGGCTGCTGCTGTCATTCAGTGTAAAAGAATGAAATAAACTAATTTTTAAAAAAAAATGTGTTTTGCTTGCAAAGACTCGTCGACGTCCTGCTCAGAGCGTGAGGTCTCGTTTTTCTTTATTTTAATTTCAGGCTTCGAGTTCTATGAGTTTTGGTGTGAAGTTTACCTCCGACGGCGTTTTTATGGTTAAGCGGCCTCTTCATGTGTCCCGTGTGGAGACCAGGCCTTTAAAGATGTCTGAATCCAGCGGTCAGGACTTGAAAATAGCCACGCTGGGCGAAGTTGTCAGGTTACGGGCTAAACTTGGCCGGCGGTGAATCAAACTCTAAATATTGCTGCGTCCGTGTGAGAGCTCACAAACACGGCGGGCGTTTCCTCGCTGAGATCTGCGCTCATTTCTGATGTTTTTAGTGCGAGTGGCCGTTGAGCTGCTTTAAAACCATTTTTTATTCTTCTGTTAATCAAATAAGTAACTGAGCGTGACCAAGGCTTTATTCTGAAGGGCGTAAACAAGAGGCATTTACTTTGAAAAGCCTGAAGGTTGGTCTCCTGTGTGAAGGCTGCATTAAAACACTCGGACACACTCAGGCTTTTATTGATGTGTAAGCAGCAGAGTCTATTTTTACCACTGACAGAAGAGCCGAGAGGCCGAAGAAAACACACGGCTGTCATAGGACGGGCGGTTTGTGTTTCCAGCCTGAAGCCAAACTGCTGTGTGTGTGTGTGTGTGTGTGTTGGTATGTGACATACAGGCGAGGCGCACACGGCTCGTCTTTCAGGTTCGGCTGAGTTTAGGAGGCGAGCACAAAAACGGTTCTTTAAAGACTCCTCACAGCCTCCATTTTTATTTATTAATTAATATTTCCAGTTATTCCACTTATACTTAACTTTAGTTAAGAAAAATTATTTTAAATAAAATAAATAAATATAACAGTGCACCAGTAACATTGAGATTACTTAATAAATTTGATTTAAAAAAATGTTATGCTGGATTTAAATTTAAAATGGCAAAATTAAAAGAAATAAAAAATTTACTTGAAATGCTGGCGACATTTAAAGACATATCATTGTAGAAATAATTTTTTTTTAAATTATTATTTATTTAAAATTATATTTTTCTAAATTTTAAATACACACATGCCTACAGATACACTAAGTTTAGGTTAGTGAAAATAAAGAGCAAATAAATTAAAATTAAATTAAATATTGCTGGATAAGGTGCATTAACAAAAGGCACAGAAATAAAATTATCTTTAAAATTGTCCATAAGCACAATAAGAGTATGTCAGTACAAACTGGGAGCAATTCAAATAAAAAATAAATAAATAAAATAAATCATTATTTTTCCATTTAGATCCTCGGCAGAGGAAAAAACCTCCTGCTGAGCCGGACGTGACTGACGGAAAGAAGCCCGGCTGCAGGTTTCAACATCTAAATGTTTTTCTGTTTGGTCCTGATCTGCTGGAAATGCAGAAACCAGAACACAGACCAGAGCGCTGATCGGTTACATTTCTATTATATTTATTACACAGAATAAATATATTTAGTTTCTCTTCGAGCTGCTGACAAAAGTAAAGGGATCTCCACATCTTCATCAGGCTGTGGGCCGGAGTCAGAGCTGAGCACACCGAGCAAAAACTATCTCGAAGATCAGAAATTAAGAGTAGTACTGCAAGGTAGAATAAATATATGAACTTTTCTGTGCATCTTCATCACCCGTTCCTCTCATCGTGTCTCTGATTGGAGTCGACGGCACACAGTTGGTCCATATGTTGCAGAAGATTGAAATAACGCACCAAACGTTCCCGTTTAATCTCTGATCCTGAAGCAGAGAGCCTGATTTAACGGAGTATAGTAATAACCGCCGCTGGGATTCCTGTTATCACTGATCTAACCCTGGGTTTGTTAAACACATTTAACCTAACAGCAGACCCTCACTGTGCATGCTCAGTAAAAACGGCCATTATGTCGGTTCAGTCCATCAGAAATTTTCCCTTATTTGCATCTTTTTTTTCTTCTTTTTTTAGTGCAGAGCTTTAAAAATAATTAAGTTATCTAATGAGCGCTTTATTTTTCCCCTGTAGAGATGTTTGTATGTATTTACTCATAAACTGAAGGGTGAAGACGTGACATTGTGGTTGGTGAGCGTCCACCTCTGTGTTTGTAGTTTACGCTCGCCATCGAGAGCGCCGGGCTTTGGTGTCGTTTCAGCAGCCATGTTGAAGACACGAGTCCACCACAATCATGTCGGCCTTTAACACCATTTCAGTGGAGCTCAGCTTCCTCTGTACAGTTCCCAGATCATACAGAGAGAGCTGCTGCGACAGCTGGAAAGACGACTTTCTGGGAAAAATCCTGCTATTTCTTTGCTTCCCGTTTTCACCGGCTAATGTTTTAGATTTCCTAGCAAATGAAAATGTTTATGTTATCATTTTATAGACCAAAATGAAACAAAATATTCTCCAAGGCGAGAGGACGAAGGAAAACAGCAAGAAAAATTAAAACATGAAGAGCCCTGAGCTATGGATTTATGATCAGGGCAGAGAGGACAGATTTCTGATGGTGTTTTGTCCACGTTAGGCCCGTGCATAAAATTTCTCATTTTGTGGTCTCACTGAATCACTCTTCTGTATGGAAACACCAACACCTGTCCATCTACAGCTCAGCTTGTGCCGTTGTGCCAAAAAATGATTGTCCGTATTTAAACTGCCATAAAGGACTTGTTGACCTATAAAATGTGAAATGTGTAAAATGTGTCCCTCGTGAATGACATCAATATTTCTTGAGCTACAAACAACATTCCTATCACAAGGTAGAAGCCGCAATCATTGACTTTCAAAGGTCTCACTGACATTAAAAATGTCTTTTTAAAAGAGAGATCTGGCAACAAGTATAACAATAGATCTATAAAGATGTTATAACTGACCAAAAATGATGGATTGGTTATAATGTAGGTAAAATAACGCAGTTGTTAAGATACTTGCAGGTAATTTCTTTATTTTATATATAACCCCTTTGTAAATCCTGCTCACTAACGTCTATTTACCAATACAGAAACATTGGAAATCACTTTTTGGCACAACACCGTCACACTGTGAGCACTTTGTGGAGATGAAGGTATTCAGGGTGAGGGGTACAAAGACATCTGTCAGCATCTGGACTGAAAGCAGCAACCTGCAGGTTAGCGTCAGCTGCTCCCACCTGTCCAAACACAGCAGGGTCCCTCGGCCCTGACGGACAGACCTGCAGAGATGCACTTCAATGTGAACACAAACACACATTTTACAGACTCTTCCTGTTCGTGGGTGAAAATCATCAACTGTTAATCGCAGCTGCCAGAGAAACGCAAAGGAACAGAAACGTGTATATGTAAACGTGACGGAGAGACTAAAACAGAAGGGTTAGTAATAGTAATAATGTAATAAACTCTGACAGCTAATGAGCTTAGCGGAACCGAGCAGGAATCACGGAGAAGAAACCAAGTTTATTTTAAAGGGAACCAAAGAGCAGAGCAGCTTCAGGCCTGAACCATCGTTAGGTCTGAACCCCGACAGACCCGCACTGAGGCTGGTTCTCGGCTCAAACCTGCCCCTGAGTGCGGCTGATTCCTGCACATAAAACACGACTCGCCGTGCGGCTGCACGGAGCGGCATTTCACCGGGTTTAATGCGAAATGCTGCAGCTGCAGTGCAGAGGGCAGGCTAACTGCTAGCTGCCAGCACACAAACACCACACACGATGTGAAATAAACGTGAAACAGAGGGTGGTGTGTTACCTTAGAAATTCGTTTTAAAGCCATTATGTCTGCGAGAAGGGACCGGCTGTCGAGGAGGAGGTGCAGGAGGAGGAGGAGGAGGCCAGCTAGGTGTCGCTAGCTAACTAGCATCTAGGAGTGTGCTAGCTGTGCGGCTGTGAGCTAAGCTAGCTTGGCTACACAAACTGCAGCGATGTTCCGTTAAAGCTCGACTTTTTCACGTCGCAGTGTCCAGCACATCAGCCCGGACTTCAGGCTGACACTTCGATAACGGCCCCGGGACCACCGAAAACTCAAAATGTCTTCCGTTACACACCGAGCAGCTGTCAGACAACCGGGAACAGGAGGT
>VVHJ01033632.1:0-12130 GCA_015107715.1 Tylochromis polylepis
ACAGCCAGCCACCATCTGCAGTGTTCAGGCCAGATAGAAGATAACAGGTTAGGTAAACACACCACTCAAGACAGAGTGGAAGTCACTTTGACTGCAGTTAACCATTTGCATCTCTCAAATACAAGACTTTATTTTTCAGTGGGTGACCAATCAACACAGAAAGATTTAACAAAGGCATTGTTCCATGTTGAGTGTTTAAATCTGCAGCAAAAAAGTGAAAGACTAACACCTCATGAATATGCAGATTGAGTCAAACAGCTGCCATATGATGCCAGCAGGTGGTGGAAGTTCATTTGCACTTTGGTGCCTTCAACAGGATTTAATCCAAGCCTGCACTTTAGGTGCAAGACATCCAAACAGAGGAGGGTGTTTGACAAGCAAAGAAGCCGTTTTATTGTTCAAGTAACTGCCTGCTACTCATCATCCAAATTGAAGATGTGACACAGAGGTGAGCGAGTACTCCTCCAGCAATTAGATATCAGAACAGCTAGAATTTCAGTTCTTCATTTTTTGTCCTGCATTTTCATCTGCTGATACATTTTTCATGATTAATCTGATGACATGGTCAGTTTACACAATGACATCCTCAAAAGATTTAATGAAACAAATATTCATTTGAGTTTCATGTATTTTGCTTCAAAGGCAACTATTTGTGGTATGTACTGGCATAGCTGATGACAGTTTGTTATCAAAATTGCCTCCAGCAAAAATAAAGACTATCCAATCCAAAACTGAACAAGGATTGATAATATACCTGATGAACTCTGGACCATTGCAACACCCTCATTCCTTTCTTTTTCAGCAATTCTGTTATAGATTTGTTTTGTGTGTGGGATCATTACCCTGTTGCATGACCTAATTCTCATCAACCTATAACTGTCAGTAGTTATAGGTATAAAGCAGAGTTCAGTGACTAAGTGTCCACGTCTTGTGGGTAAATAACCCCATCTTCAGTTGCAGTGCTGTAACCAAAGAAAACACTGCAACCCAACTTCAATGCCATCACATTACTGTGGTGGAATAACAAACCTCACTTTGGTTTAGGTTAAAAAAAACAAAAACAAAAAAAACACAGCCCTGCTAAGCTGAACTGCAAAGTGAAGTAAAACTGAAAATCACTATCCATAATGTCTCCATACCTATAATATTAAAACATGTGTCACACTTTTTAGATTAGGAGGAAAAAAAAAATCAAACACGAAGTTAAATGCTAGATGAATGGATTCCACAGTGCTAACATAGTCATGGGTCCCTAACATGGTAACTGCAAGCTAAACATGCATCTTCCATATCAGCACAGCAACATCTAATACATTTTAATAACCTTAAAACAAAATCTGATTCCTGAATAAAAACAGATCACTTCACAGAAAAAAACATCTGTCCCCATTAACTATAGAGAGAGTCTCTTGACATAAATAAGGTGGCAGCTTGCTATGCAAACAGAGCTATTTGTGACCGTCTGAGTCCTATTTGTGATTATGCAGGCAGTTAGATGATGGCAGTTAAGTTACATCCACATCCTATTTGTAGCTTCTGTTCTACATTTAGACTTCATTCATTTTTGGCTAAGTCCTTAACTGGACAGATCTGTACAGTGAACAGGAAAAGGCATAAATATCAAGCAGTGGTACACTTATGGAAAAAAACTAAAGGACTGAGAAAGAAAACTACCTTGGGGGGGAGAAGCAATGTAAAGTGTGCCAGAGCAAGACAGTGCCAATATCTGAGCGAATAACATTTTTCTAAGGGTGTGGTTTGCATGTAAGCTACTCTATAATTACATTCAATTTATTCTGTGTAACCATCTCATTTTTATGCTGTATAATGGAGGAGGCGAAGGAGAATTTGGGAAATCCAGTTCTTGTTAAAAAAAAAGAAAAAAGAAAAAGTGGTGCATGCAAGACTCCACAGCTAAAGGCTCTTTGCATTGGTGCAGATGCATCTGGCCGAAATGTGCTGACTCTTGAGGTTGTGATATAGATAACCGAGGTCTTCCAGGAGTGCTGCGGCCAGTCAGGAATCTATTTTGAGGCAAGTTGAGTTTAAGTGTAGGCTATGCTTAGCATAGTCTTGGAATGGAAGAGCCTTCAGTCTAGAAGGAGGTCATGATGGCCAAACACTTGAAGTGTTATCTGGGCTACACTCAAATTACTGTGATACAGGGCAGTCCGTCACCACAAGAAAGTCAGTTACTAAAGATAATTTGACTACCTGATATTGTGGTCCTGCTGCAGTGAGTATTTAAGGCCTGCTGTGGAACTTTTCCTAACAAATACATAAAGCTATGTACTTTAAGTAAACTGTGTCTTAAAATCTAAGTTTGTCTTCAAACAGCTCGTTTTCCCTGACCAAAATCCCAAGATATTCAATTTACAAACTTAGAATACGGAACAATTACTGACATTTGCGAAGTTAAAATACTCAAATAGGTTTCTGACACAGCATACCAAATATATCACTTCAAGTTCTAAACTTGCAGAGGGCATTTTGTCAGAAGTGCAGCACTTTTAACAGTCTGTTATCACAGCACTTTATCACACAGGATTAAGTGCTTTGTGATAACCTAAATGGCACGAATAAATGACACCACTATAAAGTCATGCAGGCTGTCAGCTCGAGTAATTTTTATACAGTAAGAACATGAAGTACAAATGATGAAGGTCACCTATGTTACATAGTAATGAATCGAGTCTATTCAAAGCTTGCCTCTGTTGAGCTCCAGCACTCTTGTTGGAAACGCATACCTCCTTCCATCTAATGCCGCAGGCCAAGTAGGTGTTATTCATAGCTTCCGTCTGGGTAACTTGGCTAGTACTTACACATTTTGGCCACTGCTTAAAAAGACAAGTGACATGTGCAGAGATGTAATACAGTCCTATGAAAGCCTCCTTCAGGCCCTTTCTCTAACAAAAGCATTCGAATAATAGCATGAGAATGTAAAAGTGTGTGGAATCCACACAAGGCAAAAGAAGAACTCATTGATCTAGACCAGGGGTCGGCAACCTTTAACACCCAAAGAGCCATTTGGACCCGGTTTCCATGGAAGAGAAAACACTGGGAGCTGTAAATACTTTGACATCTAAAATGAAGATAACACTGTATATATTGGTTTTTTTTACCTTTATGCTTTGTATAAACAACTACAGTGTGTTGCTTATGAAATCCATTAAGTGCTACAGAGAAAATTAAATTTTATTTATGTAATGAACACATTTTTAACTCTTAAAAAAAATTATAAAAAAAAAGAAACACGCCGAGCAAACAAAAAATGTCGTGAGCCGTCCGTATATCGCCTTTGGGTTTTCGGAGCGTGTAGCAGAGCCTTGACTTGAATTTAAAAAATAAACTGGAAATAAAAAGCACTGTGTCACTAAACAATGAAAAATAAATATTTGCAAAATATCTGCACAAATATTTGTTTTACCTGGTTAAATGGGACTTCTGCTCCTGAACCTCTGCGCACAGCGTCTGCAAATCGGGGCTGTACGAAGTCACTTTCACCCTTACGCAGGACTGTAAACTGTCGTCTGTGAGGCGTGAGCCGTGTTTGTTTTTAACATAGTTCGTGGTGGAGAATAGCTGTTCACATACGTATGTGGATCCGAAGATCGACAGGACTCCAAATGCATATTTCTTCATGTTTATGTAGATGTCGGGGATGGCATTCCATGTTTCAAACACGATCTTGGAAGGTTCTCAATATCACTCCATTTGTGATTCTGAACAAGAGCGGCCTTCTGATGGGCAACATCTTCATGATGCTCTGTCAAGTGTTTGAATTTGGACACCCACATATCTTTGTCAGCTATGTCAGCCAGCTCCAGCTCAGGTTGACTTACACCTGCAAATGCAGTCACATTTAACAGGGATGGATCGATAATCAGGGGAGTGTTGTGAATGTTACTCATGCCATTTTGTATTTTATTAAATCAAGTAATATGAAAAGGTTCAGCTTAGTCGTGCTGTGTTCCATTTAAAGTTCGAAGTCGGAAATCCCGAGTTCTGAGTTGGAATCTTCCACTGGAATGCCTCAACCCTGATTACCCACCAGACCCTAACTTCACATTCCAACATGGTAGCAGCGCACATAAACAATAGTAAAGCTTTACTTTTGGGGGGGCTTTTTCAACTATTAATACTATTAGTGCAACATGGTCAACTCATGAGTGATGTCACTTGTATCTCCAACATCTGATGTAAAAGGAACGCAGCAATAAATCTGCATTAGGCCTGCTTCACTCAATGATACACAGCTCAGTAGTTGGCTCACAATGGTTATTCAGCAACAGTAAAATGTCTAGGCAAACTTTCATTTTGCCACCATTCTTAGTTTCTCAGTTTGCTGAATAAGTAGTTCAATTAATTCATTTTTAACATTTTTTGAAAATGGAGGGGGGAAAAAGAACCCAACCATGAATAAATATTTCCCTCACACTTTCCTGAAGCCAGAGGCAGTGGCTTCGAATTGCTTTCTCTTTCTGAGTCAGTCTATAATTTCACAAGACAAATATACAGCCACTTTTGCTTAAAGATAACTTAAGCTATTATTATAATAATAACAGAAGATCAATTCTAGTTTTACATGTATCACAGTTGATACCCTTTTATGATCTTACAAATGGGAGAAATGTGGGTGATAATTTTGGTTTAAAATTTTAACAAACACATTTTCTTACACAAACTGGTTTTTAATCATTTGCAGAATATTACATAAATTGATTTTCAAGCTGAAATTAAAATAGTTATACAGGCTATTCAGGCTAAATTTTAAGGTTCAATTTAAAATTTTAGGTAATAGCTTTCAGAGCTCATCATGGTCAGATGGTTTCCTATTTTTTTTTAACTTTTAAATCCATACATAATTACTATGTCTCTGAGGTCAACTGATTAATGCTGTTTGTTGAACCCCAGTCCAGGTCAGAGATGGAAGGAAATTGTGCTTTTGAGACTGTAGCTCAAAGCTATAAAACTCGCTTCCATTGGACTTAAGATCTGTATTGATCACCCAGTCCCAGGGTGAAAATTTGAAATTTAACCAGCAGTGATGGGTAAAAAAAAATATTGCACTGGACAAATATTTACTAGAATGTGAGGAAAAAGAAAGCAGGTAAAGACTAACGCACTCTTAAACCCATACACAGACACATCCAAATGACTGTGGGTCAGCAGCTACATCCTGACAGACTCTCACAGTTCAGTGGATGTGAACAAAGCGCAAGGTCTGCAGAGTCTTTAAACTGAGGGGCTGTGTTTAGTTGGTGCTGCCATGGGTGACGAACACGAATCTAAATGTCCCGAGCTCCAACTGGTCCTCTGCCAGTAACCTACTGGCCCTGCCCTTGTTACAGTGTCCAAAAACTGTTAAAACTTCATTAAAAAAATTCTTCATGTCTTTGCACTTCAACTATAAACCTTTGGAAAGAAACTTTTAGCTTTTATGTGGTACACAAAAACATGAGTTTCTTTTAAACACAGAAAATAGGCAAGTTAAGACTAACCAACTAATGCTTCAGCTAACTGTTTAACAGCAGACACAAATTAATATTAATAGCTACATGCCCCCCCCCATTTTTTTTTCTTACACAATTTTTCAACTGGCCCCTTTTCCCCCCTCTCCAATGAAAAACACTCATCTCTATTTGTATTGCAAACCCCAGCTCACACAGCTACTGTCAGCTGAGGCCTATTCTGGTCATTAATAGAAGATATCTGCTCTAATCATGCAGCTCATTTTAACAAGATTGTTCCACCACAGTTAGTCCCGTCTCTACAACTGGCTTGTGAGCCAAAACCTGGGGCTTAGCCTTACCCACTTATACCAGTTGCTGCATGCCTACACTTGATTACATTAAAGCACGGTTGTAACTTAAGTCTTAAGAGGTTTAGGGACCCATTTAATTTCATTATCGTCATTGTTATGGCCTTCAGCTGAGCATCACAAACAACAAGTCTTTACAGGGGAAAGAAGGAGGTAGATTTCAAGGTGAGATGTGACGTGGCTTTTTATTTTGCAAGCTGCTCCACTTCATGTTATTAAGTGGTTAATGCACAAGCTAAGCTCTTACAGCAGATATAAACAAAGCCAAAGACACTTCCCTCTCACTTTGATCCCCACTGCTAAGCTGTCAGCACATTAAAAACAATGATTCGGCTACATACACTGTAATAATAACCACAGCAGGCAGGTTCAGCAAGTCTTCACTTTAAGCCTTTCAGCCCCTCCCATCAATGTACACCTACCATTTAAAACAGACTGTTATGACATAATGGGCTGTTCAAATAAACCAGGTACAGTACAATTAATATAATGTAGTCAGGGAGGGATACGGCTGCACAACTGTTTCACAATACACCCTCAACTGCCACCCTTTCGGCACGAGTAAACACTGACAAGCAAATGTTCTCAGCTTTGAGTTCCTTTGTAGAAATCTGACAAAGCAAGATGGCTTTCTTTTTTTTTTTAATTAAACATAAAGTTTTGGCCTTAAACTGTTAAATCACCTTAATAAGTCCTTTTAGTCCTTAAAGCCAACCCTCTATAACGCAGCATCATGAAAACTGTTGGTCTGCAAGATGAGCTCAGCTATTTTTCCATTATATCTACATATGAGGCGTTTTTGTTGACACACACCTGATCAAATATCCATAGGTTTGTTGGGTTTAGCTGACTTAAAAATTATCACTAGAAAACCCATTACAGATGAAAACTGATCTTTAGTAAAACTCTGTGGTAACAGCATTAGATTTAGAGGCATCATTATGAGAAAGCTCAACTATGCTTTTCAGGGTACATTTACCAAATAACCAGTTTTACATATGGCAAATTGAAGTACAGTTTACTAAGATCAGAGCTGTAATTTTAGTTCATGAAACCACAACACAAAACAGCCATCTCTTCCTGAGTGAATGGTTGTCTACACTTTCACTGCAATTTGCATGCTCCTATAGAGACTCTCTTTGAGAATGCAAATCATTTTAAAAATACACTTGCATCCAATTTTGACAGGCACATGTTTTACCTTTCATATGAAACTGGCATATCACCTTAATTCTGCTACCTTACACTCATGTCTGAGGTGTGAATCAATTAGAATCACTACATTAGATAGGCGATCACCTGTAATCTGATATATTGACTTCACGTGTACACTGACAGGGGACAGGGTTTTCTATTCTATGTAGACCACCTCCATTTCATCTAGTGGGGCAATTTATTGTCATCATGAAATTAGACTATGGATAGGATAACAATTTGACTAACCAGAGTCGCTACTTTATGATTTGTGATGGTGCTTATTAACTGAAAGAGTGTAGAGTGAACAGAAGTTAAGAGGTTTTTTTTCTCCTCTCCAAGTTGCTTAAGAGGGGAAATAGTGTCCACCAGAAAAAAGCTAATCAGATTTAACAGAACTGCAATATTATTAAAATTGATTAATGATGACCATTACCGCCACTGACCTTTGACCTCACTGACGCACACACAACTGACACCACAATTCGTTCATTCCTAGATGCATATTTCCTGACTTTTGATTTCTTTAGCACTGTTTGGATTACGCATCACACAGTTTCACAACGTATCAAAGAATCACTGTATCGCCATACTGTCATGATAGTGGTAGCATTGTAGGAGCTGCTCCATTCCTAACCTTACAGCTCTATAAAATGCATCAAAGTTAATCCAAACATTTCTAAAACTCTTAACAAAAACCCAAAGTGCCTGCAGCAAAACAACACTACAATTCGGACCACAGAATTGAGACAACAAACAGCAAACTTTTACAGTGAGGCAGCGCAGGGCAGTTATATCACTTAGTGCAACCAACTGTCCAGCCCCAGAGGGACAAACAGGAAGGCCCCAGCAGAGTAGACTCCAGGTGGGGAGAGACAACTGACCGCATTACAAGCTCCACAGGGGAGAAGTGGCACTCGACTAGGATGGCGACATGCTGCTTGTTCTGGGAACTGTTTTGTAATTAACTGGGCAGGTTCAGGCAGTTGCCTGTTTTGCTTTCATCCTTGCATTAAAACCACTAAATGTCTATCTTCGCAAAGGCAAATTTTTCAGGGAGTTATTTGGCAACAAATAATAGGCGGTACAAAACAGAACATCTCCAGAATCAGTAGGAAAGAAACACATAAAAACTGTGTTCAAAACCAACACTTGAGACCAGTTCAACCCCGCTGCACATGGAGTGGCAACAGCATAAAATAAATTATCCTCCTCACAAATGGGATACTGGGGAATGGTATCAGGAAGCTCTGCACAAACATAATCGGCACAAACAATGACGAGGCACTTGTGTGTCTTTAAGGTTGAGCAAGAAACACAGGCAAGCAGCTGGAAATGAGGATACAAAAAAAAACAAACAGATATGAGCAACTCTACTGCCATTATGAGTCATTTTCATAACTACTATGGCTACAGACAGACTGGAGGAGAGAGAAAGAGATTTGTTTCCCCATAATGTCACTGTCAGTGCCACTTCACCATCTGGGTCTGAGCGGCCTTCTTCAGCATGAATACAGCCGCCTACATCAACTGCATGAAATTAGAGGTGAAGCAGCCTGTCTATTTGGTGAATTGATTGGAACAGTACTAAATCACTGAGAGCCGTGACTGAGCTGTCCACTGAATGTCTACACACAAAGAGCAGACTTGACAGCGTTACAGGGTCACTGAACGGCCCACTGCCCTTTTCCTTGAAACCTGACTGTCAGTGAAGCTCTTCTTTCATCGATCCACTGTCTCTGCAGGAGGCTTTGATGAGAGGCCAGACCGTTGGACGAACACAGGCTGACTGGCTCTCTCCCACCTTCTCCATCTGTCTCCCTTTCTGTGTTAGAGAGAGCTGCTGCAAAAAGATATCATCACTCCTCCCAGCAAGCATGCTAGAGTATGGCCCGTGACTGTGTGCGCGCGTGCGCGTACCTGTGCAATGGGCGTGATGCTTTATGTTTGTGATGCTTTATGTTTGTGATATAGCCCAACACAAAACCTGCTAATTCTAACTGAGGTGAGAAACAAATGCGCCGCAAATATGTCCTGAAAGCCGGTAACACCAGCGTCACAACGCCAAAATATGACGAGGCGGAATATTTTCCAGGTCAAAGACTGTATGGCAAAGATGATGCTGATGACCTGCAGGTGTTTGCTAGGCCCGCGGCACTGACTGACAGGTGGCAGCAGGCAATTAATATTGCTACGCATTTGGGAGTTAATGCAAACATTTAAATAGTCTTTAGCGCCTTACCTCAATGCCACACGGACTGAGCTTTCATCCTGCCCCGTTGTCATGATTCTTTATGCAATAGCAGGTAGAAGAAAAAGAAAAAAATGATAATAAAGCGGATTTATCTGCGTTGGCTACTAGCCCCAGCGAAGAAAAAAGAAAAAAAAAAGCGAGGAGTGCGCACTATACTCCCGCAGGCGAGCGGATCACCTGGATTTCAGCGCCGCCATTAAAAAAATAAATAACCTGCCAAAAACCTATCTTAACGGTGTTTTAACCATGATATCGGGGAAGAGCCACGGCGGTGTGCCCGCATATCGCTTCTACGTACGCTGCATCTCTGCGCAGCTGGGCCCGGATGCTCCGACTCGAGCCCGTCTGCACACTGCCTCTCCGGCCGCTGGTGAGCCAATGGCGCGCGCGCACGCGTTCTTCAAACACACTCGCACGTATGCGCGCGCGCGCCCCTCTGTGCCTCGCCGTTCCTCTCTCTGCTCCGTTTACACAATGGGAGGGATCCGCAATGCGTCAGCAAGCCACGCCCTCTCCGGGGAGTGAGGCGATAGTAAGATAGAGAATGAGAGAAATAAATCACTGTATTTTTTTTTCCAAGTATAATGAAGAACTACCTCCATCTGCATTTCCACATTAATATAAGGCGCTCGTGACATAGTCCAGAAAGAATCTGCAGCCCAAAATGTACATTTTCCAGGCAGTTATTATCGTTTTATGATAGAAAATGTTGGGACAATATTAATTTAATTGTAAAACATTTTTTCTGGGCGTTTTACAGAAGTCACAGCACCATGAACAGCTTTACACCATCAGCCATTTAACTTTCACGTATGAAGTCAGCCACGGCGGAGACTCTACCAGCAGCTTCTTTTACACAAAAGAAAGTTTCGATGGATTGGCAGGTGGACTATAAAAGATGGGCAAACACGATTCTGTATAAGAAATCCTAAAAGACATCAGTACATATTTTTAATTCAATTTAATACCTTTTAAATACCATATCAACAAAAGCTAATAATCCTTTCATTGTCAAATGTAACCTGTAACGTTTGTTTTTAGTAACTTACAACATCATTTAAATTACAAAATAAATAAATGACAATATTCTTTTGTTTATAATTTAATATACTTTGTAGTTGTCCCACTTTAAAAAACAGCATTCATTTAGTATACAGATAACAAATACATGAATTAATGTTCCCAGTAGCAATAAAGAAAAAAAAAGTGACTAAAATTGCACTGGCAAATAATCTATTTTTTTAAGCGCACATATAAAATATCCAAAATAAAGGGGGGAGGGGGTTCTTTTGCTCCCCGCTGACGTTCATCGTGAGTATTTATTCTCTTTAGTTGTTTTTTACTGCCATCTTGTGATTGGATAATCACAGTGCCGTATGAAGGAACTGTAGGGTCCAACACTGGATACATTGCTGGGATATGCATTTATTTTTTGTGAAAGAGTGGAACACATCTGGTCAGGTACAATGGAAATTAAATCCTGTGACTGCACATAAATAACTGAGCTGATATAAATAATATAAACATACATACAAACAAACATTTAACCCCCAAAAAACATAATTAAAAAGTTATTTTTGTTTGGATGAGTTTTTGTAAAAAAATAAAAAAATAAAAAAATAAAAATCTGACACTGTAGAAAAAATAAAAATGCGTGAAAAAAAATCATCAGAACAAAAATAACTTTTTTATTATGTTTTTTATTTGTTAAATCCTGTTATGTCTGGCAGCTTTTGCAATCAGAATTTTGATCTGAATGCACCACTGTGCCAAACACATTTTGCTTTTCCAAGATCAGCTCTATAAATTCTCTCTATAGGCTCCTCTTGTTCAAGGTTTATCCATTTGTGTTACTTCAGTTATTACATTATATGTGGTATACAGTGTGACAATGTCTTAGGCAGGACAAGCAGGAGGGAAAAAATGGGGGTGGGGGGGGTGTAATAAAAGGATAGAGTACAAATAGAAATGCACAATGTACAGTACTGCGCAGTTGGTTTTCTGTGGATGCTGACATTCACTCCAGACCAATGTGATCTAGAAGTAAATTTCTATATTGATTAATACATAAACTGTTTTTTGATTTCCAGTTCATGAGTATAGTTTTTTCTAGCGATGAGTAAGGAAGTAAGTAGTATATATGATGTATTTACGTCATCTTGTTCATTTATATCACCTAAGATGCACAGCTTGGGTGAGGTTGGGATACAGCAACTAAACTGTGTGGATAGGTCTTCACATATCCTCTTCCAGAACCTCTGGACAGGAGTGCAGGACCATATAGCACAGTGTTTCCCAACCATCGTGCCACGGCAGAGAAATGATCAGGTGTGCCGCGGAAGATTATCTGGGTCCACCTGATTGGTACTCTAAGCACCCGGCGTGAGTAATTACATTCTCTTCCACTAGAGGGCAGTTTAACTACCTGCTCTAATTGCCAACTGCCAGTAAAACAGAAGAAGACGAAGAAGAAATTACATAATAGTCATGGGCCCTTTCCCAAAACCTAGGATGCTTCCTATGTAGCATGCTTCTGACGGCCAATGACGTCACAGCGACGTGACGAAGGCTGTCCCAATTCCAAGGATGCTTCACATACGGCGACAAATGCGTCCTTCATGTTCTCGGATTTGAAGGATGGATCAGGTGTATCCTGCGTGGCCCAACCTATCCCAGAATTCATAGCGCGGCCCAGCCCATTCCAGTTTCCACCAATGGCGGCAGCTACGGAGGCGGTACAAACAGCGGCGGACGACACCTGCATTTTCAGATGCAAGTTTCTGGGTCACAAAATAAACTTATAAGATATTTCCAGACGAGAATGTAGCTGTGTAAACTCCAAATATCTGCTCGATTCATCA
>VVHJ01033635.1:6495-25799 GCA_015107715.1 Tylochromis polylepis
AGGGGAAAATAAAAAAAAAAAAATATGAAAAAAAAAAAAAAAAAAAAATCTTCCGATGCACTTAGCAGTCTTAAACTTATATTCAGGTTATATTACTGTATAACGTATACACTCTCTGGACACTTTATTAGATACACCTTGCTAGCACCAGATTAGATCATTTTTGAGCTTCTCAACTTCCTTAAATCTTCCTGGTACACGTTCTGGAAACATTCAAAAGACAATTTGGTCCATGTTGACATGACACCATCATGCAGTTGTTGCAAATTTGTCAGTTGCACTTCCTTTATGCAAATCTCCTGTTCCACGACCTCCCAAAGGTGCTTTATTGTGTTGACTGTTGACTGTCGAGGTAGTACAGAGAACTCATTGTAATGTTCACAAAGCCAGTTTGAGATGATCTAAGCTTTGCGACATGACATGTAAATATGGGTATACTGTAGCCGTAAATGGACGCACATTATCAGCAACAATACTCAGGTAGGCCGTAGCATTGAAGTGATGCACAGGTGGTACTAAGTGGACTAAAGTGTGCAAAGAAAATATCTCCCCACCATTACACCACCTCCACCAGGCTAAACCACTGATACAAAGCAGGATGGGTCCATGCTTTCATATTGCTTACACTAAATTCCGACCCCATCATCAAAATGTCACAGCAGAAATGGAAACTCATCAGGGAACTTTTTCCAATCTCAATTTTGTGGAAACGGTTTGAATTGTAGTTTTATTTTAATCTTCTTAGCTGATAGGAGTGCCACACGGTGTGGTCTTCCCCTCCTTCCCCATTCTAATGCTTAACTTAAGCTTCTGCATAATGTCTTGATCATGTCTACATGCCTAAATGCATTGAATTACTGTTTTATGATTGGTTGATTAGATATATATGTTAACCAACAGATGAACAGGTGAGTGTATATAGGCAAAATTTGCATGTGCATTGATTTGAAGTCATTACTAATCTTGCTAGAGCCTTAATTTCCCTGACATCACTAGTTATTCTTTTTCTCAGTGGGGTCCCAGGTGACAGCCAATCATAATTAACATCTTAACTGAGCAGTACAAACTTAATAACGGCTTTGATTATCACCACCTGCATGACCTATGTTGAATCAGCAGGTAAGAAGAAGTACAATAACAAATCTGTCAAGATGAAGAGAAGAACAGGGCAATTAAGAGCTAGTGAATATGGAGAATTAAACTATATATATTAATTGGAGCAGCTGCTATAAATACGCAGTTAAAGTCTGCCTGTTGAATAGATGTGTGTTTTTGTATAACGCAGTACTCTGTTCCACAGCCTGTTTGATGGCCATATGGGTACACAGAGAGGGGGTTCTGTTTCTGCTGCACCCAAAATGTGTCCAAAAAGAGAAGAAGAAGAAGAAAAAAGAGAGAGAAGTGAGTGAATCATCACATTCTGTTCTTTGTTGGTACAAATGAAGGCAATGCTTTTGAAGTCACTTATGAGTTTGTAATTCCCAAACTGAGGACAGTTTGAGTTGATTTTTTAACTGTTCAAACAGCAGTCTGAACAACTGACATGAAGAGAGAGCAAATATCAGCAAACCACATATAAAAAAAGGAAGCCCCCAACAGCTATTGATGTCTTTGAACAAATTCTTAAAAGAAAAAAAAAAAAAACCTATAATTTTTTGAACACAGCTGGCCTGAATATATTTGAGCAGCAGTCCAGTTGCAGTGTTATTACCTGGAAGTGTCGGTGTAATTTCCAGGTGAGTAAAATCTCACCATACAAATGGACACCCCTTTGGGCGGCCTTGTGGCTTCCACGCGCTTTCGCGCATCCCCTTCAATATTTGATGGGGTCAACATTTTCTTTTTGTTTCACGGTCAATAACGCATCAAAATATCAGACAACATTTTACTCCAACGTCGTCTATCTGACGCACTTTCCATCTCGAAGCGCTGTCAGTTCTTGGGGAGCTTTTATGCTACAGATCAAAGCATTGCAAAGCTTCTGTTTTTACCTGACTGCATAAAAGATCAAGGCATATAATGAGGCAGCCTGAAAGGTGATAGTTCAGAAGATGAAAGTATTGGCTGCTTTGGGTATGTCAAAGAGATGCATACCATTCTGAAATGTTACCATCGCATTCTTCCGTTGCTGTAATGATAACGATTATGATTAATTGCATAATATGCACTTGATCTCTGCTCACCTTCATTTCATTATACCTACATATGCCATCTTATGGGGGATATTTTCAGTGTGTGTGTGTTCCTAATATGTTGCATATAAGAAGATTTTTATGCTTGTTAGGTGATATCATCATTTCAGTGATCTTTAAAAGTAAAAGTCGTCAAATTTTTCTCAGTGCACCATTATAACTATCAGCTTTCTGAAAGGTTGTACTGAGGGTGTGTGGGTGGGAATGTGCTTGCCATGTATGGAGTCAAAAAGTTTCCGATGCTGAGAAGAAAAAAAAACGAAAGAAATGAATATTGCAAAATTGTACTTTTAATAGAGTTTGTTTTTTCCCTTTTTGTTTTCAAACTGTTTTTTCCCCTAAAAGCTTAATTATTTAATTAATGCTTTTTTAAAAATGTATTTTTTTTGTTTACAATGTTGCGTTTACCGACATGCTTGTGTTGAAAAGGTTATTAAATGCCACCTCTCAGTACCAAATGTAGCTAACAAACTCCTTTGCGGCTAGGAAAAATTAGCGGTTGCATTGAATTTTTCATATTTTGCGACTGATTGCAAGTAGTTGCATTTACCAACTGGACACCCAGAGGTTAAGCATGCAGTGGCCTCAACCTCTGGGTGAAAGCATTGCATATGTAACCTCTGAGTGGAGGCAGTCTGTCTAAACTCGCACTCTAACTTACACTGACTGCAGTCTCAAACATATTGGCAAAACATTGCAAATACCTGCCATAGTCTGCACTTGTCTGCAACACGTCTCTTTGCAATAGGGGACTCAGCTCAACTGGCTGTCAACTTGTTATACTCTTGTTAGATCCCTACATAAAAGCGAGGTTGATTTTGCAGTTACACCGCAGTAGCTACGTCACTATTTCAGAGGAACTTCTGAATTCCTATTTTTGAATCTGTGAAGTTCTGGCCGAACAGTTATTGATTGTTTGAACAAAAACAGATTGCATGTAATTACCGACTTACCCCCATTTAATCACAAACTGATACAGACTGATTCCATCTTATGGCCATTTTATTGCTGTCTTGATGCACTGAAGTTGGATTAAAGACAGTAAGTGGTTATAGAGCAACTATTTTAAAAGCAACGAGACTACAAGTTGATTGCACACAATAATTTTGATTCACAATCATTTTGGTCATACGGCGGTCTCCAACCACTGTTTTCCCTAGTATAAGTCTAGTATTATGCATATTGTGTTTTATCCAGTAGAGATCAGTGTACTTTTCAGAATCAGACTCAGAGAAACTTTATTAATCCCAGAGGGAAACTGAGTTGTCATAGCAGCAAATATACAACAAACATCAAGCACTCATATAAATTGAGTGTAGAAACAGAGATATTGATAGAAAAATATTAAGCAAGAAAGATGTAAAAATATATTAATATCAACTTTGAATAACTTAAATTTAACTTAGAACTAACAATAATATGAGACAGACAAAAATCCTGGCTGAAGAACCTCAAAGTCTACAAGTTACCAGCTAGTCAGGTAGCAAAGGCTGCCTTGGTAGATAAATGGCTTAATACTGACTCGGTGTGCTATTATTATTTAGCTGCAAAACTCAATCTGTATAATAAACTTCAATATGTCAAGAAATCATTAATCTCAGCTGCTATTAACACAATTAACAATTCAAAGTTTATATGCGTGTGTATACATGTAGCGATATATGTATGCATGTGTGCATGTGCTTTTATTTTTTCTGCTTTATTTGTTTACACCGAAAGCCACATTTAATACAATTGCAAAAGACAAAGTTTTCTGATTCAGATTCAGAACCACATCAAGTCTGACTGAGAATGACTTTGATATTACTGTCCAAGTAAAAGGACTTAAGCTAAATCAGGTAGCAGGTGTTGCAGTTGCTAGCATATGTAAGACAGAGGGTTGCTAATTAAGCGAACGTTGATAACAATGCTCTCGTACAAAGAGACTGTGAAATAAAACAGGCTTTGACAAGAGGTGAAAAAAAATCTTGGAAAAAAACCAACAATTAACTAATGACAGTGTTATAAATTGTTAAATGATAATAGGATCGTATAAAATCCAAAATCAAAACATAATCAGTGAACCTCCATAATTAGAGTAATATAGCATGTTACTGTTGCTAATCTAGTTTTTATCACTGATCCCTGGAAGCGATAATGACAAAGGACACTATTATCTGTCAGGCACCTCCCAGCGATTTAATTCTAACGGGTCACCAATACAGTAAACAAAATAAATCTGTTTGTCGTAGGCTACTGTTAGTCGCGCAAAGTGAAGGAAGACAGCTGACGAGATCGTAGCACTTAATTTTCAATTAAACCCCCGTGGCTGGGTGGTTTGGGAATTATATAAATGTTCTCCCAAGCACCATAAAGTCATCACTCAAAAGTCAGATATGACATGAAAACTATTGAGGAAATGTCTTGTGAGCAATTGATTTCCACACGTCCTCCGTTTGCGTCAGTCAAAATACATAAATGCATGTTTTATCTGCCGTTGCCTCTTGGATTACAAAGTTAAAACCGATAATGTCAAGTACAGTAGACAAAACAGAGGGCGGTCACAACAAAAAAATAGAAAGTAAAAAAAAAAAAAAAAAAATATCTCTATAAAATATATCTCTCAGAGCATTACAGGTCAGTCAGTGACCTCTCCTTGTGTTTGAGAACAATGATTAAAAATCACCCAATTATCCGTGTGGTTTGAAACACAGCGGGGTTCTAATTTGAATCTAATAATGCTCGCACCCCTATGACTAATTCTGTGAAGGACGCAGCAACACACTCAAAATTTACATTACTGCCAAGCGTCTAAGCACCCACATTGCTTCTTCAGGGTGTTGGAAAAGAATGGCTCAATTGAGGAGGGCCATCTGGAGGAGGAATTACAGTTAAGACCATACCAATAACAATAGACCATACCGATATGATGTAATGTCAGAGACTGTCTGGTACAAAGTCTATTATGAGGCACATTATCATATCTTTTCAGCACATGTATAGCATCACAAAATGAATGCGTAGTCCACTGAGTATGATATGTTTCGGATTAAATCACAGGTAGCTTAAAGTGATAACTCATGTAGACTAGAGTAGTTCTTAATTCTCTCCATCACTCATCATGCTAAGGGAGGGACGGGACTACAAGGTCAGGGAAATGTGTCAAAAGAAATCTGGTGCATACAGCCACTGGGGATTCTGTTTCAACAAAAACACCAAAACACGTCAGTCTTTGAAGGAAATAGTTTTTGAGTATTTGAGTATATTTATTATACATGTGTATATTTTAAAATTCTCAAACACAGGACGTGCATATCAAAGGATTTTTGAGAAACTTCATCCCACTTGCAAAAAAAAAAATTGAGCACAAACGCACAGGAAAAGACAGCTGCTCATGAACGTCAAAGGAAATGTACATTGCATATGCCTGCAGGGAACATATTTAGAAATCCCCTTCATCTACAATGTACAGTGTGCAAATGGCAATGGCACACCTTTGGCTAATTTGAGTTTTTTGATCATTATTGGGGCGTTATACGTGAGGGGTCAGCTGAGGCCTCAGATGAGATGAGTTTGCATCTTGGCCCACATCTGCATGGGGTTCCTGCAGCAGCTCTGGTTTCACCCTGCAGTCCAAGGACATGCATGTAAGGTTAACAGTGTTCTTTATTGACCGTCAGTGTAGAAGCGAGAGAGTGTGGTTGACCGTTTCTCCGTGTTGACCCTGTGATCGACTGGTGACCCTGCCTCTCGCTCTATGACAGCTCAGATAGACTCCAGCACCCACCATCGCGAAGAAAATGGATTAACCTTTGGGGTTTAGTGGAGCAGATAAGTTTACATTACGGGAAACCGTTCACAGTTTGAAGTACAAGTACCAAAACTGGTACGTAAACTTTTTTATGATTCCGTTTTTGATTAAGCTTATTAGACTTTTGAAAAATCAAGATGGTGGTCATTTTCGAGATGGCTGCAAACAAAGGAAAGAAATTGTTCAGATAAAGTAGACTCACCCTTTTAGATGTCTTTTTTTTTTTGTATAAGTGTCAAATCATGCATTCAGCTATTCGGAAGTCAGCTTTTCTGGTGACAGGGTGTGCCATCATGAGAGAGCTAAACCAAAGGGTAAAGAACTCTACATGCATCAAATAAATGAAACATATGAATTTCTTTGAACTGCAGAGGAGTAAATTGGCACTGGATGAATGTTAAATGTCCCCACTTAGTTGAATGATTTATAGTGCTATCAAAGGGGTAAAAGAGTTGACCTGCAATTTGAGCCACACGTATCATGTGTGTCATTTCCACATATTTTGTTTTACTTGAAACAAATGAGCTCCAAAGAAGTTCTGAAGTTATAAATTTGACTTCTGGGGTCACACAGCTGTTTTCCCGATGTCTAAATTGGAAAGTTTGTAAATTTGTAAAGTTCAAGTGGCTTTTTTATTTTTGACACAAGCATTTATGAGATTTTTCATATGACTGGCTCTGGAGGGACAAACACGCTCATTTTGGTACTTGTTTCGACTTTTGGAAAACTCTTTCAGTTACCTACCCTACTAGTTGGAATTTTTTTCCCTGCTTATCCTTTTTCATCAAAGCGATACGAACATTTTACGTAAACCTGATTAATTTGGATTTACACTTTGTAAAGCGGCTCTACAGTTATTAACACCGTGACTGATTCACACTGTTCCACACTGACTCACAGTCATGAGTGATGTCTTGGTATTATGCTAACGAGCTAGCTGATGCAACAGACTGATTGCCTCTATTGTAACTGACTTTCTTTAGCTAGTATCAGCTTCACAGCGTTAATGGAAGAGCTCTTTTACAGCCCTGAGGGTTCTAAAGCAGTACTTGGGTGAAAACTTAAAGCTATAATGTGCTGTGCTTAAAATCAAACTGGGGTATTCAAATAACTGTGCTCACCAGCTGTCAGAAGATGGCATTTAGCACAACCCTCAACTGTCGACCTCTCTGAGTAGGCAATTTGGAAACAAAGAGTGAATCCACGCCACTTGCTGTGACAAACCAGCTCTGTTCAAATTCTTTTAACTACTAATGACACTTTCTCCATGGGACAGAAAGCCTACATGAAGTATGGAAAACCCATCTGCTCCCTCAAGGAGTTCGTTCAATCTGTAGTCTCCTCTGTCGTCTATTCTCGCTCCATTTCTGTCAGGACAGAAACATAGAGCGCTCTGATGATATGACAACACTTTCTTCTCATTTGGCAAATGAATCGAGTCAGTAAACATGCTACGTCTTCCCCGTTCAGCGGCTTTGAAGATTTGGTACTTCTTCTCTGCAACACATTAACACTGCAGGTTTTTATCATGCCTATCAGTCTTTTATATATGAGATGCACCACAAAGGTTAAAGAAAAAAAAAGAGAAAAAAAAAGCACAGCAATAATAAGATCTGGGAACTCCCTTTTCATAAATGTGTAGCCAGAGGAAAAGCAGCAGGAAACAGCTTTAGGAAGACACAATTATGTGCAACACAAGTGATGATGACAATAAAAAGACACGAGGAAAAAGCGGACCAGTAAAAAGAACAGTGCTGTTTCTGTGTTTTTTGTTTTTGTTTTGTTTTTTTACAAATTTAATTTAATTAATTTTTTATTTCGCAGCTGCAATAAAATGATCCAAGAACGGCGTTAAGATAAACAACAAAACAACAAAAATGTCAGTGCAGACGGCGGTTGTACGTGCTGTAGTAATTTAATTTGTGCTTTCAGTTGCGTCTCTGAATACCTGGAAAAAACCTGAATTCAGTTGCAGCTCAAAAAGCAGATAGAGAGCAAAGCTTTATGCCCTTATGTGCCAACTTTTTGATAAGCACAAAGAGACATCTTAACCACTTGTCAGTCAGCTATCGTAGCAGCAGGGCCAGAAGACAGGCAGGCCAGCAAAACAAACAACCAACACTCCTCTATCTAACCTATCTCAGAATAAATGGACAAAAGCAGCGAGGGAGGCAATAACCAGACTGCTAAGCCTTTTCTGCCCACACCCACAAACCAGCCAATTCAGCTTCAAGACACCCAAATGATATTGCATATGTGGAGGCTTGGCCCAGCCGAGTGTAAATAAGCATTTCCACGCTCAGCATTGGGTGTATAACATGGTGTCAGGTAGCTACAATGAATGTAGAGAGGCAGAAAGAGCAATCAGCCAACCTTCGCCTTGCTGAGATGGAGGGCCACAGCCGCACACACAAACAACCAATCACCATGGGACAGTGATTGATGCCTCATCCCGCTTTGAAATCTATCACCCCGACCAAGTGGCTGTCGAGAGCTCGCCTGACAGATTGTTAAACATAGCTTAATATGCATCACTCAGGCAAATAGTTCATTAATTCTTTATTATGTGGACTTGTGCGGTGAAAGCCATTGTCCAGACCTGTATTTAATACACAAAGTGCTTTTGTGCCCATAAGTGATGACATTTTCCGTTTTGTGTGATTGCGCCTAATTTCATTTCTAATGCTTAAAAATCCTAAAGTGTAGCGACCGTCTCATGCAGCGCTAATTTAATTGTACTTTCTCATAACAAAGTGGGTACAGCTGCACACAAAGGGAAGCGGGCACATGATGCGCGGTGACATGAGGATATCTGGCTGCAACACTTCATTTGCAAAAATCCAATTCAGCGCTACTTGCGAGCGTGGTGAAGCAACAGTTTGGTTTATTCTTAGATCTGTGAAATCACGTTGCATCTCGCCAGTGCCATTTATGCTACCTCACCTCACCCATTAAAGTTAACTGCAAGACTGTGAAGAACGCAGGCAGTCACTGTCTCCTTGCCAGGATCTTTAAAGCACCCCACCAGCCCTGATATTTCTCAGCACTTCTCCGTTCCACAAAGACCTATTTTGTAGCAAATAGGTATAGAGGAGCTTGCACTGAGGTAGTTAACTATTTAATAAACTTTGGCTCTTTGAAGCTCCTATGGCAGAGCCTGTGCATTTGATAACCTGCACAAACCGCAACTGATGTAAATAAAAGCCTTGCCAAAAAGGTCTGAATGATGAATGCCATTGCGACATGAGCTGCATTCGTTACAAATGTGGGTAAAGCCACCCAAGGGGCAAGCGGTATCACTTAGTTCCTCCACCCACATGGCGCGTTCTGTTTATCATCAACCATCTTGACAAGTTGTTCCTCATCCCCGCACTTATATGTCCTCCTCGACCGCTTGTCCCCACCCTCCATCAGCTGAGCAAGTCACAGAAAAGGGGAGGAGAGGTGCCTTCGCGGCAAGGGTTATTTTTCTTCCCCGATCCTTGTCTGATAAGTGTGTTTGCTCTTTTGTGTCTGGGGCTACTCTTAATCAAGAGGAGGTGGAACACAGAAAGAATGTGAAGGGGCTCCTGATAAGGAAAGCATCTGTTTAACATTTTTTCTTACATGCAGGGTTACAAACGATAGGCAATTTGGCCGTAGGAGAGGCAGATAAAACGTTACAGGGCATTCATGCAGATATATTCTGCCCTAGCCTGAACGTTGCACAGTGGTGCAGCTTTTCCTTAAAATTATCTTTAGCTGATTTCAGTTGTTGATCAAAGCTATATTATCTTAGGTTGATAAGAGTGTCATTAACTGCATATGATGTCAACAATCTCTGCACAAGTTTGTTCTGATAATTAGACCTCAGTATAATCACATCACTCATATATATATATATATATATATATATATATATATATATATATATATATATATATATATATGAGTGAAATGAAGCACATTGCAAAGGATGACAATCATCCTTTTCGAGCACAGAATCTGCGACAGGCAGTGGCGCGGACACTAATTTAGCATTTCAAAGTCTTGTTCACGTCAGATTTTACACCTGTAATCGCCTCTCACAAATATATTTTTAGCCTCTTGCATTCTGTTGTCCCCACTGGCTGGTTCCCAAGGGAAATAACCATTCCCGGAGCTGACATCCATGGTGTATTCTCTATAGATCAAACGGGGCCGGTCGTGAATTGCCAAGGCCATAAGGACCCACGCTCCCAGACACATGAACTGCCTTTCTTAATACCTGCTAGTAAGCCGTTTGCAACTCCTGAAGGGTTTTTACTTATTCCTCTAAGACACGCCGCACTGGAAAGCATCACCCACCGGATAAAATTACAAGTTATCAAACAAGCTAAACTTGATCTCCAAGATCTTGAGTGGCTTGAAGATGCAGTATCCGCCTTTGCCAGATATCAGATTTATCTTCCTTCCTTCCGTCTTTTCCCTACCCACTCTCATCCTTTAAAAACCCCCAATTAAGAAAAAAGTATTTGTGTGTGGGCCTCTACTCAGTTCAAACAAAGACCTAATCATAGAGCATCACTGGCATTCTGAAAAAAAAAAAAAAGAAAAAAAAAAGGGGAAAAAAACCAACACTTGGCAGAGGGGCAAAGCGCTGGCCTGGATTCTGAGGAAAAGTTTGTTCCACTTTCTCTCCACTTTCCACTGGTCTCACACTGTGTTGTGTTTGTTGCTCCAAAAATCGGAGATCAGCACAATTGTTTAATGTGGAAATTAACTTTCATCCTGTCATGCTAAATTTAACATAGTACAAAGCAACCTTTATTTCACGGGGAGCTGAATGGCAGTGATTCTCATTTTGGGAAACCTTCACAGACAGAGGAGAGAGAAGACGTATCATATTCTCCTTTCCTGCAGCCATTTTCAGGAGTAATTTCTGCCACACAGGCCCATCAAGGAAGCTTTCTTGAGAAATGAAGGAAATACACAGGCTCTTTCATTCTGACATCAGAGGTGACCGCTACTCATTCAAGCCATTTGGTGGAGGTTTCTTATTAGCAGCATCTCTCTTGTACATTTTGAGAGAGCCACGAGAAACTGGATTTCTTTGTTTTGTTTTTTTGTTGTTGTTGTTGTTTGTCTGTGCAGGAAGGTTTGTGATCAACATAAAGAAAGCTACTAACACAAGTCCTCATAACCTTAGAACACAATTACAAAATAATTATTAAAAAAAACAACTATAATGTGGCAGTTTTAGTGATCCTGGTGGTCAAATTCGTCATTAGAGATGAGTCACTCTGAGAGTTGTAAGAGCAACTTTCCTCATAAATCCACACACATACTGTAAATATACTGTGTAGACATTTATATAGTTTATATATGAGCTGGTACAGCTTTGCTAACTGAGTAAAGAAAAGCCAATGTGTTTGCACTATGATCATTTCATAGAGCTTGATATTCATTCCTCTTAGCCATATCTTACTAGATTCCCATGGGTTTACTTAACTGTAAAGGGGTCAGTGTTAATCAGCACATTCTTACATTCACTTACAGTCACATTCCTGACTTCCAGCTGGAAGGCAGTAGTTTGAATTACCTGGAAATGGCGTTTTAAAGTTACATTTGATTTTTGCAGTGTCTTGTTTTTGACTTGGTTAGGTTTAGGAAAAAATTATGGCCTAGGTTAAATTGTGAATTTCCTCAGGTCTTGGTTCATAGTCCAGAGGACTTCCCTGTGTGTTGAAAAAAAAAAATGCTAAAGGGTTACTCAGTGTTAAACCTGATGCTTGCAGTTCCTGACTTAGGATCAATATTTAATGAGCAGGGATGAAAATAACAAAACAGTAAATTTATTTTGTTGCATTTGTGCTTAACTAAGGTGAAAATGGTCTTGTGCGCAAAGATCGCAAGTCACTTATGCCGTGTCAGGAATCCCACAGAGTTGAAGGGCTTAAAAAAAAGGGCACAAATCACATAATCAAAGATCAGTGACAGCTTCAGCTTCGTTATGTAGTCCTTTCTGGAAAAATGTGGTGATAGCTGTTTACAGTAACACTGCATCTCACATGCACAAGCATATGCATTGTTGCCACTTTGTTCAAATGTATCTGAGGTAGCAGCCATGGATAGTGTATTTTAGCTAATCTTTAATGTTTTCTATTTGCATAAACCTGGTGGTCTAGGAAATTTAGCTCACTGGCTTTGCTTCACATCCATACCAGAGAAATTAGCATTCTGACTCACTGATATTTGATATGCCAGAGAAAAGCTAAAACCCCTGTGTTTTGTGTGAGTGTTGGGTAAGAGCATTACACAGTGTGTGTAAAAGTTATGCAGCCCGCTTTGCTTTAAAATGTTTATGAGCTGCATGTTGTCTTCCTTAAGTGATAGTGATAGCGGTTTATTCCTGCTGTTAATGCTTTAAAAGTGGGTGGTTATGGGACTTATACGGCTAAATATTACAACATAAACTCTGTGGACACTTGCTGTCGTGGTTTTGTCCTTTATTTTCTGGGTAATTCTTGTAAGGCTATACCAGGGAAGGGAGTTATATATTTATAATTGATAATCAGTTATTTGCACAGGCAGCAAAGTGCTTGTCTACATAGAACATATTCGCAATGCTCCGTGTGGCTTACCCAGAACATGGTGATGGCGTTTGGCAAGACTATACACTAATATTTAATGTACTGTATGTCATAGACTGAAACTATTCTTTAATTTATTAGTTATATCACGAGGCTGTATAAAAACTTATCTTGATTCTTCTCTTTTCCCTGTGAAAAATTTAACACAGTGATGTTTAGTCAGATTACAATTAACTGACCTACTTTTTACTGTTATCAGAGTAAATTCTGACACAAGCAATATTCAAGTTCAATGAAGTAACAGCACTTAATTAATTTTGAATAGCGATAATGCAATTCCGCAAAAATCAGACAGAGATAAGAAAGAAATGTGCCATGGTGTATGTAAGGGAAATAAACCTTGATAGATTTATAAGGCTTTTAAAAATGCCTTACATCATAAACTGTCAAGGAAGAAAAATGTATGGTTAACCCATTTATCAACATTTATAGGCGCAGATATTAAGAACGGCCCTGATAAACCCGATAGCATGCTTCTATACTGTCCCACAAGGGCACTATGTAAGATTCTAATGAAAGATGAAACAGCGTTTGTATAACACCACCTTTATTATTCATATGTTTCATGTTCAAGTGGCCTCCTCATTAATCTAGGCTAATTATGGCTGTAACACTTTGGAGAGTGGATGGTGGAAACATGATTGGAGAGAGGAATGCTCTCGCAAAGATAGAAGCTAAACCACTACAGAGGCAGTGTAACTTACAGCAAGCTGCCCTAGATAACAGAGAGGCTTATTTGTAGTCATACATGAATCGTCAGAACTATTTTCTTTGCACTTTTAGCTTCAGTCTCAATGCAAGTCAAGTAAAAAGTCTTTCCACACGTCATCAATGACAACATTTTATTTCTGACAGTAAGCAGAAAACCTTTTGACTTTTTTTTCAGCCACGCTAATTATACCACCAGAATCAAAATACTAGAGACATGATTAAAACATCACAACATACATCAGAAGAAATTATTTGCTTCATTACACTACATGCATAAGGGGCCAGTTTGCACATTGCATCTTGCACAGTTGCAGGACAAACAACAATAATGAAGTAAATGTAAAAGTAATAAGAAAAAGTCTTCCATATTGTACTGTATATTGTTATTAAGGTATAGACTATACATACTACAGTATTAAAACAGTAATGTATATTGTTATTATAATACATGCTAAATATCTTGAGCTGACTGATCGAAAAGGTCTAAACAACAGAAAGCTAACTGCTAAATGGCTCATAGTGAAAAACAAAGCACTTCGGTAATAGCCCAAATCCTTTGCTAAAGGTATTTATAAATAGTTAACTGTAACTGAAATGTTAAATGAATTGTTTATGTTGGATATACACTGTGTATTAGATTTAGTGACATGCAGCGAAAAGGCTTGGCTAAATAAAAATAACTCAAATACGTAGCTAAAAAATAAGCTAACAGATAGAAATGGCTAACAGAAAGAAAAAAGTAAAAAAGCTAGCTGAAAGAATAGCTAAACAGCAGGATTACCTAAATAATTGTGAAATGCATTGAAGCTTATAATACACTTAGATAAACAGTATGAAACAAGTTCAATAAAGCCCATGGATACACAGATGAAATAGCTGAATAAATTGATAAAAAGCTGAATAGTTATCTCGCCATAAGGAATAAACGGTTAATCAGAGCTAATCACAGAAATGGATAAAATAATTAGTTGAAAGCAACGTGGCACGTGGTTGAGACTCGAGTTAAGTTCAGTTAAATATCGAAGGCACGTAATAACTTTGCAAAATTAATTAATTAAGAATTAAAGAACATAATATTAAATTAAATAACACTGTCTTGTTCTGAACTGCTGTACAGCGTCTGTCTGTAACAGCTTTGACAACACTACATTTTTTGTGGTGTGAAAGGTGTTTTTAACCTATTTATGGATATTCTCCACACTGTTTGAGCCATGGGAGCAGAACAGTGCAGCATGTTTAGATTCTAGAATTCCCTATTGGTTAAACACATACTAGGACTACATAGCTGTTATCAGAATTCCTATAATTAGACTAGTGCTATTTGTGCCAGTGCATGTTCACCTCAGAGACAATATGTACTTCACTAACTTCGGTAAAACCATTAAATTCCCAGTGAGACCTGCTGGCAGACTGCTTCTGGCTCTTTGAAAGTAAGTTAGAAAATGTAATCAGGTTGTTTGTGATCCACTTTGCTATTAACTATTGATATTCCAAGCCTTGTGTGATTACATGGCACGGTAAGACTAATTACATTATATTATAATACTAATTATATTCCTAAGGGTCGCATAAAATTGTTGGCTGTCATTTCCATACCAAACTAACATCCACGGGGCAGGGTGTGCCTAATTAGCCTTCAAAATGAGATGTGTGCATATTGGATTACACTGCACTTACGCTATCTGTCTCTGTGCCTCTTTTTTCCCCCATCAACATTGATTGCAATAATGCAAGCTGATGACTGTGTGTGCTTCTTAAAATAAGCAGAACACCCATACAGAAATACGCTACTCTTGTATATTAATCTGTGGAGCATAAACAGGGTATCGTTTGCTTCATTTCTAGAGTTGAGGGCCTTATTATTCTGGTTCTTCAGCATGACACTTCTGGGTTGCGTCCCAGTAGAGAACCTCGCTGAAACTGGGTCGAATGTTAAATCGGCTGTTGAATCAAGAACAGAGCAGGAGAGCCTCAAAAGGAGGCTTTAAAAAAGGTATGGTGGTATCAGCACTTTCTAATTCGATGATAGTTTCATCATTTGGACTGATGTGACATTCAAAAACAGATTTGTTAATGTGTAAATGAAGTACTGCTTGTTAGCCAGGTATTAAATAATCACTTGAAAATTTTGGAGCATGATGCAATTAGTATGCACTTTGAGCTCGGTGTTATGAAGATATTTGAACATTATACCACCACTGTGTGCTCATGTGCGCATTTGAAATACTGTAATTTCAAAGAGGTTATCATCTTTAATGGCAAAGACCTTTCTACCCTTTTCGGCTGAGTGATTTGCATGTTCCCAGGATTTTCATGCTTTTTGAGATCAGTACAGAATGAACTCGATAATATTCGAATATATGTGCGCATAATTTTAAAACGCTCAGTGCAAGTCACCTCCAGATGTAACACCTCTGAGGTTTCTTCTTGACAGTGTCAATTGGTCCCTGATGCAGTGTCTCTCTTGCCTCCTGGCACACATTATTCTCAAACTCTCATATAGAGAAGTTTCCCACCTAATCTTTTCAGTCAAAGTCTACCACAAACCTACGACTCTACCAATGAAAGTGATGTGTGAAAAAAGCCTTCTGGAGTCCTTCCACTGTTTTCTGTCTCATCGAGCTTCTTCTCTTTTTTTATTTAATAGTAGAGTGACAAGTTACACATCCAACACAGCAGGGAAGGCAGTCATTAGAAAGCAGCTCTGACAGACTCCAGGATGTTCCAATAATGTTACAACAACGTGTGGTGATTGTTACCTTAGGTTGCACATCGCGGATTGTTGAGGTTGATTTCTAAGGTGTTAGGTCAGGGGGTGGGCAGAGTTGTCTGCAGCAGTTACGAGTTCATTTGTGAATAAAGTATCTGAGGATAAGGGGAGACTTGCTGATGCAATACCTGCAAACAGCTTGCAAAATAGAACAGAGATCTTAGGCTCATGCCATGTCTTGGTATGCTATTTTCTACTAAAGTTTTTTTCTGGGCACAAAGAAAAGGTTGCGCCTCAAGGTAGAAAATCTGGAAGTCTTGACTAAAGTTTGCTCTCTCCTTGACATGGGAAAATCTAAAGGACCAAATCTTTGGGAGGGTGAAACATTAAAATATTTCTTCTAAAGGTAAAAACACATACAACTGGCAAGACAGAATTTCCTATGGCTTGACAAAACCAGCACACTTCATAAGGTTCCTGATAGTTAGACATAACAGCTTAGTTACTTCTGATGCTTTAACTGGCCTCGCAGTTTTCTGCTGATAAAAGGCCCTTGGTCGAGTCCTGTTGGTTATCCAAATAAGATGTCAAAGACATGTCAAATTTTGCCACGCTGGGATGCCAAATAAAGTTATTTAGCTTGATTGGTTCACGGTTTGGTCTATTGGTAAACAAGTACATCAGAATCGGTAAAAACTGTGATGCTACCAGCAAAGAATATACAGGAAATAAGAGCCATCGATAATATAGGTAGTTTATTTTAAAGAGTATATTTGTCAGTATGTTGTAGACTAATGCTCTGGCTTTCACAATGGAATGAAAAGCAGAACATAGTGACTGATCGCTGCCTTTTTCCATGCCTATATCACGTGCTTCAGACTCTCCCTGAACTCTTCATCATCTCCCTTGACTTGTAATGAGACGAGACGTTAATTATTTTGAGGAATGGTGCATATCATTTTCTCAGCGACGTTTTATTGAACACGTTTACCCTGAAAATATCACAATAATGGCAACAGGATCATCAAGGTAGCACAATGTAGCAGCTGTTAATAACCATATTTTTTTTTTTCAGCGCAACCAAGTACTGGAATATTTCTGTCAATGCCATTTTTGAAAGCCAGAGAGTTCAGAGAGCTATTGCTCTGATGACAAGGATATAACAGTGGCAATGGATTTCATTCAATATTTAAATTTCCTTCCATTTCTTTCAGGTTAGATTTTATACATTCATCTTTCTTTCAATATTCTCAAATATCTATTAATATACTCAGACGTTGATTCCAAATATTCTGAGTTTTAAGTGCTCTAGCTTCCCATACTTCCATCCTTCAAATGCACTGTGAGCTGCAAAACCAAAACAATGACATCATTATATTTGGAGAAAAAAAATGCAGTTGTTAACCTGTCCTGGATTGTACTGTGGGATGCTATTTTAAGTGTCCATCCATATGTGAGGGCTGATTTTTACACATGGACAGGATAAAAGATGAACGTTGCTACACTGACATCACCCCAAGTCCTGCTTTAAAGCCTCCAGATGAGTGCTTCCACCATCGCCATCTTGGTGTTTTGGAAACAGATGTGAAGACAGAGGGGTGGGTCAGAGCGTGAAAGGCACGTCCATTGACCAGTGACTCATACCCCAGTAGTCCTCTTTTTAAAAACACAATATGATCAAAATTTACAAAATGGACAGAAGTTTTTTTACTCATTGTGACCTGAAATGAGCGACTGAGGCATTTTCCCATAGACTTCTATGTCCTTTGTGACTACATACATACATTACTTTCCCGGGCGGTTGTGGCTCAGCTGGTAGAGTCGGTTGTTAACCAGTCTGATGGTTGCATGCCAAAGTATGCTTTGGCAAAATAGTGAACCCTGAGTTTCCTGCAGTGTATCCACTGGAGTGTGCATGTGTGTGAATGTTAGAAAGCACTCAGGCAAAGATGAAAGCACTGTATGAAGTGTGCGATTAAGTGAACGAGACTTGTAGTAGAAAGCACTTTGAGCGCTCAACTAAGTAGAAAGACACTATATAAATACCAGTCCACCTATTAGAAAGACTTAAACGATAAAACAGTGCAATCTTTAGCTGAGGCATCCTGTTTTAGCATAAAGCTAATAGTGGTTTACTTAATTATCAATATGGTTACTCTGGTTACATAGTTATATATAGTATAATTATATTGTTTTATCAAGTGGAAAGCTTTTTATTCACAGCATTGTAATTGTGGGTCTGTTAAATGTGAATATATAGTGAAGTGTACGTTGTTTAGGTCTGTGGAAGGAAATAAAATCTAAGACCAGAAAATTTATTTTTGGTATTTGTTAATTAATTCTGCCATGTGTAGCCGAACTGTCTTTCTCCTGTTTATTCGGGAATGGATTGTCATCGACTTACAATGTCGGACCTGTAACACACGTATTAACCTGGCACCTGGCATCGTGAGGGCAAACTGTGTTTCCTTTGTGTATATTAGGCTAAACATCCAGATAAGCGTGAGCAGGTTTGATTGTGCATTACCACTGACGATTAATTACATTTTTAAGAGATACTGAGCCTCAACCAGACACTCCAGGAGCAGAGTCAGAGACAAACAGGAGACTCGGGTAATTCCCAGAACTGACACGTGAAACGTATTATTCCGGCCTTATCTGAGCAGGGAAAACTGAATTCGGAGCGCTCGCTCGGAAGATAGAGGATGCACAAATTGCCGCACAGGTTCAGGACAAAAGCTTACTGTAGAGACTATATCTGATGAGGTTCTAATGTTGTAAGAAAAGGTTAATCATGCTGCTCAGATTCTCAGGGGATATTCATTACACAGGATAATGGAAATACCAACAGTCACTTTTCAGGGGGGGATGTTGCCTGAATATTGCTCTTAAGCGACTTTCTTTGTCTTGAGCAGAGCTGCTCATTACGTACACTTACTGTAAGTCAGTGTCATCAGTTCAATGTCATATCTGAAGGGACGACTGAACGTTGTCCTACAACCTTGCAAAGTTTTTGCCTGCATGTATTATGCGTCCTGCATTCAGAGTTTAAGAAACAAATGTATTCTTGACACAGTCCTCCATTTTGTATGAGCCCAGAATAACACCAGTGTTTTTCAAAAGAATAGTAATTAGGCTGTACACCTCACAACTCAGCGTGCCGATATAATTTAATAATAGTCCTATTCAGCTGAGAATCCATCTGCTTTTTTGTGTCGAGAGTCGCATACATTTCGCACATTCGCACTTCAAAGTAAAGAGGAAAAAAAAAAAAAAAAACTGACTTCCTT